>CAIGRB010048066.1:45204-69863 GCA_903798255.1 Fraxinus quadrangulata | reverse complement strand
TTTTTTTTTTTTTTTTTTGCATTTTTTTGGTGAAAGTCTCTCAAAATCTTGTAATTAATGAGAAATAAATTTTAAAATTTTATTTTAGTGCGTTCTTCTTAAAAGTTAGTACCATAGAGACTATTATAAAAGTTTCTAAAAGTTATAAACATTTGAATACCCAAAACTTGTAGAGATTTAAAAAAAAAAAAAAATTGAATACACCATTATTCCTAGAGACTTTTTAAAAGTTTATAAAAGTCTCAATTGAATATATAAATACTTTTAGAGAGTCTCCAAAAGTTCACGTTGAATACTTCTAAATTTTTTTAATTCAAAAAAAGCCATTAAAAGTTCCCTTAGAATGCGTTCGATTGGTATTATTTTTCATGAAAAATGTCATTTTTAATCTAAATTCATATTTTTTAGGTGTTTGATTGACAATATTTTACAACTTTTAGTTAAGTGGCCATATTTTTTTTCAGAAATAAGAAAAATATTTTCTTTAGGGATGATGAATTTTTATTTTCCAGGTAATTAACTCTTTTTCTTTCTCTCCTATATCTCCTCTCTCATCTATCCATTAATAAAAAATGGACAAATATAATATTTTTTAGGATGGAAATTAAATCAATCAAACGCATTGTTATAATTTTCATACAAATGAAAGTTTTAGGCAATTGAATTGGCTACAATTTATTTTCTTTATATGCAAATTTTATACTCACAATCAAATACACCATTAAATTAATAAATGACACATGTTTCTACACTTCACATGGTGTCAACAATAATGTATACTTTGAATGTACAAATAACATATTCCTTTAAAATTAGAATTGAAATCAATTCAACCGGATTTGGGTCAATTCAATAATGAATTTTATAAATTATAGTAATCCATATATTTATTATTGGTAAATTCTACTTATAAATAGTTTATTATATTTTATAGAGAATAAAAAAAAAATGTTAACTATCTTTTTTCAATTGGTGGAAAGTCTGGAATTTGTGTGGAAGGTCGGGGGTTCGAATCACATCTCACGTATTATATTAAAAGGTTTTTAATTGGGTTCTTTGGCTTTCTTGATTCAAATAAAAATTTTTTTTAATTATTTTCGAAATTATTTAATGGGTCAACTAACCAATAAAAAATGATCGTTTTTAACTGCCCAATATTAATGATTTATTATCACTGCATATAATACTGGATAATGATGGAGGCAGTTTTATCTTTTTATGTATATATACATACACATCTGGACATTAGAAAATCACTACAAAAAAAAAAAAAAATTGTAACTTCATATTCAGAAAAAATATTATACTCATTTTTTTACATATTTTCTGGAGTACATTTGAGAGTTTTGAAAATCATTTGTGATTGCTACACAATTGATTTATTTGATCGTTGTATTTTGGAGGTGATTGTCCACAGAGGTCGCAGCAGTTATCGACGAGCAATTTCGTTTGAGGATATCGTGTTGTCACGAGACTCAATCAGTCGATAAATTTTATTTCTGCACTTTACTGTATTGCAACTATTAATATTTCTAACAGTGACCTTCACTAGTAATGGAACCAAAATTTTGTCCATGGTGAGATTGAAAAGATTGCAAAATTGGGAGTCGATTTCAATGAGGAAAAATAAAATAAAGCTAATTTCGTTGCCCATCCTCATGTTGTCCTTATGTTTTTCCTTTATGTTTGAAGATAATGGGCCGTGATTTTCCATTAATGATGCCAATAGTTGGAAGTGGAAATTACATCCATCCCGATTTTTAACTTCTCAATTCAAGAATCTAATTTACAACTTATTTATTCAAAAATCAGGTCATAATTTAATAATTTAATATTAATAATAATATTACTAGATATAATTAATCTATCATCTCCACTCCACCTATCTCCACAATCCACAATTCATTTTCACAAATACCCAGATCTTGATTCATTTTCCAGTGCCTCTTCACCAACTTATTCTTCGACGACTCTTAATCCACTCATTCTTCGTGCGACTCTTCACAGCGTAAAACAGTGCTCATTCTCTAGACGAAGGCACAGCAAGTGGCACCTAGTGCTGCTGCTGCAATCTCGAAGCAACTGTGAGTGTAGCGACGACGCGATGCTATGGTGTTGAATGGGTTTTTGTTGGTGTGATGTTGGTTGTGGTGTTTAATTTGCGCATTGCAATGACACTGTGCAGTGCTTGCCATGGCAATCTAAGCATCAAGCCCAACGGTGCTCATATCACCTCTACAGCGATGGTCGTCGTGATTTTGGATGGTTTTTTATGCTTCTGATCTATTATTTACCGGTATTTTGAGATGATTTTTATTGGTTGTTATTTGTGTTTCGCAAATGGTGATGGTTAGGTGGTGGTCATAAACTGGTGATGAGATGGTTTGACGTTCAACTAGTGTCATGTTGAGGTTGGGGTTTGGATGTGATGAAGAGTGTTTGTGACCAACTATTTGGAGAGATGGAATAAAGAATGTTTCTGAACAACTATTTGTTTAATTTGTAACAACTATTGGTGTCAATGGTGGGGTTGGTGTGGAGGTGAGATGAAGAGTGTTTGTGATAAACTATTTGGGTTGGAGTGGGGGTGAGGGTGAAGAGTATTTGTGACCAAATATTTGGTTAATTTGTGACCAATAAATGATATAGATATAAAAAATGTGAAATTGCAATTAAAGTTGTAATTGTGACTTGCAATTTGTGAAGTTGTGATCAATTATTTTGATAATTTGTGACCATGAAATAAGTTGTGATCTATAATATTTGTAATCGAAAAATAATATGCGACATATTAATTTGATAATTTGTGAATGTTAAATAAATTGTGACATATAAAATTAGCAATTTGTGCTAAAAATAATGCTTGATCAATTAATTTGATTATTTTTTAGTCACAAATTGTTAATTTTATAGGTCACAGTTTATTTAACATTCACAAATTATGCTGGATCAATTAATTTGATAATTTATGCTCGATAATAAATTATGATCTAGGAAATTTATAATTTGTTATCGAAACGTTCAGTAATTGTGACTAGTACGTAACTATGATCATAAATTGAAAAGTATTGTGACCTTAATATATTTAATTATTTATTATTTAGTTAATAAAATTTAACCATGACCTGATTTTTGAAGTTTCAAAACTTATTTCTTACTTTTGAAATTTGTATATTTTAATCACCTTAAATATGTGATATTCCGTAGTTGGAAATGTGTCTTTATATACACACCTCTGTTTTTTTTTTTATTATTATTATTTGATTATTTTAATTATTTTATTGGGAAAAATGTAAATTTATCATTATACCCTACGAAAATTGATCAAAGTATGGTCAAAGTCAATTATCATGATCAAATAATGATTAAATAGACGGAATTCAACCATTTGTCCTCCAGTCGGGATGAAAAAAGTATGAGATTGTAAGTGAAAAAATTTGAACAAAATCTGGGAAAAATAAAATAAATTGGAATCATAACTGCAATTATTCCTATTTTCAATGGAATGATCAATTTTTATAATCTCTTATCTTATGAATGAAAAATCTTTTTCTCCATACCTTATTCGTTGTCTTTTATATCCGAAGTGTTACACAAATATTGATACAGAGCAATTATGTGGAAATGAATTGAATCGAAAAATCAAAATACCATAGGGATTGATTCATACCTCCGACCATTGATGATGTTGAAGAAGCTCTCCTTTCTACAGGTAATGGAACTCTCAAAACTTTCAATAGATAGTGTATATTGTATTTTTAGTAGTTGAGTTTGGAGACCAAAACCTCTATATATAGTCAAAACTCCCATCAAATTATTGTTTAGGTTACCAACCAATTGATGGTGAAACTGAAACTCACTAAATGTTAAAACTAAACACATAAATGTGGACCATCAATTGCCCGTTGAAGAAACAGGAATAGTGGACAGTGGTGGACAATTACATTCTCCCACTTGGTCCATGTATTCAACTTAATGTTTCAACTGAATCCCATCGATTGTCCTTCTTAAAAAACAAATACATGAATCATGGCGACGAGTTCTCAAATAACAAGTATACTCTTCCATGTATTACAATGTATTTAGCTCCTCAAGAATTATTCTTCATAAGGTAACAATTTTTAATGAAAAGACCTTATGTCTTACTCTTGGTCCTACATACATGTATTTTTTAAAATAAATTAAGGCACACAAATATAAGAAAATATCACAATAAATAAGAGTTTCATACAAAAATTGTATATACCATTACTTAATGGAACCAAGTCCTATTTTCTCTACATGATCTTTGAATTTCAGTGGTGGCATGCCCTTAGTCAAAAGATCAGCGATCATCAATTCGGTGCTTACGTGCTCAATGTCTATTTTCTTTTCTTTAATACGTTCTCTTATAACTAAATACTTAATGTCGATATGTTTACTTCGATTACCACTTTTGTTGTTCTTAGCCATAAAAACAGCAGCCGAATTGTCGCAGTAAATTCTTAATGGCCTAGAAATAGAATCCATAACTCTAAACCCATACATGAAACTCTTGATCTACACACCATGCGAAGTAGCCTCAAAACAGGAAACAAACTCGACTTCCATAGTGGAAGTAACAGTTAAGGTTTGCTTGGCACTCCTCCATGATACAGCTCCACCAGTCATCATAAAAATATATCATGATGTTGATTTTCGTGAATCAACACAGCCAGCAAAGTCTGAATCTGAGTATCCAATCACTTCCAGGTTATCCGTCCGTTTATACATAAGCATGTAACTTTTGGTGCCTTGAATGTAACTCATTACTTTCTTTGCTACTTTCCAGTGGTCTATACTTGAATTACTTTGATATCGTCCTAATATTCGTATAACAAATGCAATGTCAGACCTTGTGCAGATTTGAGTATACATTAGGCTTTTGACAATATAAACATATAGAATGTTTTTCATTTGTTCACTTTTCAAATCATTTTTTTGGCATTGGTTCAAATTGAATCTATCACCCTTCACAATGGGAGCTACACTTGGTGAACAATATTTCATTCGGAATCTCTCTAAAACTTTATTGATATAGATTTCCTGAGACAAACTCAAAATTCCTCGTAACCCGTCTCTTTGAATTTTAATGCCAATGGCATAAGATGTCTCACCCACATCCTTCATATCGAAATGTTTAGAGAGGAATTGTTTCACCTCATGCAACAAACTCTTATAATTGATTGCAAGTAAAATGTCATTTACGTATAGAACAAGAAAATAAATTTTACTCCCATTAACCTTATGGTATATATATTGATCAATGGGATTTTCAACAAATCCAAATGAAGAAATTATTCTATAAAATTTTAAATACCATTGACGAGATACTTGTTTTAAACCATATATAGACTTATTAAGCTTACATACTAAGTGCTCACCGTCATCAGAGAGAAATCATTTAGGTTGTTTCATATAAAACTCCTCATCTAAATCTCCATTGAAAAATGTTGTTTTCATATCCATTTGTTGTAACTCAAGATCAAAATGGGCTACTAATGCCAAGTCTGGCCTTGTATCTCTCAATATTGTTTAACGAGTCTCTCTTAGTCTTAAAGACCCATTTACAACCAATGACTTTAGCACCACTAGGCAACTCAACAAGATCCCAGACTCCATTACTCTTCATGGAATTCATCTCTTCCTTTATGGCATTGTACCATAATTCCGACTCTTTACAACTCATGGCCTGTGAAAATGATTTAGGATCATTTTCGGTTCCAATATTGTGGTTAGATTCTTGTAAATACACTTCATAATCACTAGGAATTGCTAACCTTTTGATTTTAGTGGATCTTCTTAATGTTGTAACATCATCTTCTTGAGAAGCTTGTGGTTCAACTGTTTGTCCAGGAAATTCTGGAAATTCCTGAATTACCTAATCTATTTGAACATTGTCAACAGCTTGTGGAATTTCAATGATTGGTCGTTTAACACATGTTTGTTCTTGAGGGATGCTATGAACTATGACTAGTATGTCACTCGAGGTAAAATGTTGAGATTCCAAATGATCGCACTCAGAAACTTTGACCTGGTTTAACCGCTCCCACTAACTAAGTCATTCTCAAGAAACTTAGCATTTCTTGATCCACAGTCCTAGTGCTGTGATATGGATAGTAAAATATGTATCCCTTAGACCTTTCGGCATATCCAATGAAATACCCACTAATGGTCCTTGGGTCCGACTTCTTCTCTTGTGGATTATAGATTCTCACTTGAGACAGGCATCCCCAAGCGCGCATATGTCGTAAACTTGGTTTCCAACCTTTCAATAGTTCAAATGACGTCTTTAGGACAACCTTAGTTAGAACTCGGTTTAATATATACACAGCCGTCTTAATTGCTTCAATCCACAAGGATTTAGGAAGATTGGAGCTATTAAGCATGCTCCGCACCATGTCCAATAATGTTTTATTTCTTCTTTCTGCTATACCATTCTGATCTGGTGAACCAAACATGGTATATTGGGCAACTATCTCATGTCTTGAAGAAACTTAATAAACGGACTAGGTGCTTGTCCATCCTTTGTGTATCTACCGTACTATTCTCCACATCTATCTGATCTTACGATCTTAATCTGGTTCTCATATTATTTTTCTACTTCAATCTTAAAGGTTTTTAAGACATCCAATGCTTCGCTCTTATTATGAAACAAGTATACATATATCGAAAGTAATCATCAATAAATGTGATAAAATATTTTTTACCATGTGAGTCCATATCTGGACTACATATATCAGTATGTATGATTTCTAATATGTCTGAACTCCTTTTTGGCACCTTTCTTGAAATTGTTGGTCTGCTTTCCCTTAATACAGTTCACACATTTATTAAAATCAGTAAAATCTAGAGTACTAGTACCCCATCATTTACTAATCTTTTGATTCTATCTATAGAGATATGTCCTAATCTCCGATGCCACAACATTGATGAGTCTTCATTAATATTACACCGTTTAGTGCCAATATAAACATGCATTGAAATATATGTAATATTTTTTTGTAAATTAATACAATAAAGACCATCAGACAAAGTACTATTCCCAACACAATTAGAATGATATAACAAATTGAATGACGAGTTTGAATAAAGGAATATCCCAAGGGTACAAATCTGGAAATAAAAATCAAGTTTCGTGAAAAACTTGGAACTTAAAAAGATCCTATCTAATTTTAAAACAAAGCCACTACTTAAAGTTAAAATGCTCGTTCATATAGCTTCCACACGTGAGTCAATCTTGTTTACAAATAATATATTTTGCTCACTTTCTACCGACTTCCTTAGATTTTGCATACTCTGCAAAGAGGATTGTAGATCTAAAGTCAATCCACCAAGTGTTAATATTTATATTAACCATATTAGATTCATAACAGACAAATGAGATTGAATTATCTTTATCCTCAAGCCATTTTTGAATTTGGCGCAATCTTTCTTCATATGTCCTTTCTTTTTACAGAGGTAACCCTTATCCATCTTATATATACTAAAAATCTAATTTTAATATCTACCAAATAGGGACTTAATCTCAAATTAAGTCTCTGTTTGGTGCACATTTTGGGACCAAGAATGTATTTTTTTTTATGTGATGGGAAATATGTTATTGAAGAAGAAAAAAAATTATTGATATAATGAAAAATATTATTTTATTCAAGAATGTGTGGTTGAAAAAAGAATGATAATTAAAAAAATAATATGGCTCAAACAGAGGCTAACATCATACACAAAACTGTCCTGGATTGCTCTATTAATAATAACTCAAATCCATGTGTAATGTAATAAACATGAAAAGTAATACAAACAATTCTTTGTCAACTTAATTTCACAGCACGACTCTAGACAGATACTCAAATTTTGATTAATGATATGCATATTTAAATGTTTCCCTTCAAGGCAACTGGAAGCTCACGACACGAGTTATCTCTCACCAAAATCTTCATGGTCTGATGCCTCGTCTTTTTCTAATTCTACGGGTGGATGTTGTATAAGGTGACATTCTTGCAAGTCTACTGGGACTGGGATGGTCTTCATCATCACTCATGTCATCAGATCTCCACCGCGGTCCACCATTAGGATTTTTGTTCCCAAAAGGAAAGTCCTTCGGTTCAGGACTGAGAAATGCAGAATGAAAATGCAAGCGAACAACAGCATAAGGAGCAGCAATTTTTCCACCAGTGAGTAACACAAGCAGTTAAGAAAGCACGGAAAAGTAACTGGGGGTGTTATAAAGGATAACATTACCTCCAAGGCGTGTCCACTAAATTATTCAGGGGTGGTATCCAAGGTCTCTCAGCTGCGTCTGGCAGCAAATGCTTATCGGAGATATTTTGTTCTGAATCTTGAGCAAATTCTGAGAATATGTTATGGTTGCTACCAAGCGACGTGACAGGATTAGCAGCAGCCCTGGTTAAAAATGAACTCGAAATTTGCAATTGGTCAATCGAACCATTTTGTGATCTCTCTGGATAAATTTTATTCCTTTGATTATTTTGGAAAATGCTATTTCGAGGAACACTTGATGAACTTCTGTTGAACTCTTTAAGTGAGGAGGCCGGTCGAGGATTTAAAGGATTTGCAGAATTTGAAATGTCATCAGAGTTGGGAAGAAATCCAAAAAGACTTCCAGTGTTGAGTTCTTTATTTGCCTTGTTGAAAAAAATTGTTGAGGCAGTAGAGGAGCTAAAATTTCTGATGCCAAAACTAGAAATATTAAGAGGTTCACCAATTTTTGGAGTTTGAAGAACTGGAAGTTTCAAGGGAGGACTAGCAATGTCTGTGATCCCAGCAAGGGAAGAATCAATGGCGGAAGGAATTAACAAACTACCCAAGATTGGTCCTTGTACTTGAGGGAGATAAGATTTTGGTGGAATATTGGCTTCATTACAACTAGAAACATCAACTTCAGGAATTTTTCCAGTCTTCACTTCTTGTTGTAGGATATCTGGCAACAACTCTATGCCTCTCCCCTGCAGAAGAACACGAGTCTCAGAAACTTGTTCTATTTACATCAAATTCTCAGTCAGAATCAGTTTAACTGTTAATTCAAAGCACACTCGAATGGCACCCCCAGAAATCTTCATCCCAAGACACCACACCCAACATCATAAATATGAAATATAATAAAGAAAAAGGAAATAGACACGGTTAGTATCGTCCATAGTTTGATCTTACTGTGTCCTTGATACACACTTCCCCATTTTACAATAGTTTGGTTCAAATACATGGTTCCCTCGTTGGGAACAAATGATCCCATGTTATAAAAGAACAATCAAAGTAAACCATAGAACTGATAAAGCCCGACTTACAAGGAAAAATTGTTATAAAACATGAGGAACAAGAAAAGACCAAGTTTGACTAAAAAGCCTTGATCTATCAACAAAGCATAACAGAAGTCAAATTACAGCTCCATGTATAACTTATGGGCCTTTGAAATTACAGGAACTATTAGATGTCATATAAAAAAAGCTGTGTAAGAAAGAAAATCAATCAAACCAGCAAAAGAACATATCCACAGGGTAAACGGTTGATATGGTGTCCTGAAGTAGCAAAAATACAGAAAACATGTACATGATGTTTGATAAGGGTTTCTATTCAAGTGAAGATAACAGATTTGATGATTAATCATGTATCTGCATCTTTCAAGCAACTTTTGCACCTATTAGGTCAAGACTCAAACTCAGTTAGTTCCATTATTTATGTCTCATTAACTTATTCTGTTATTCTTCATTTGTTAATTCATAACCACACAAGAATGCGTAACTGAAGCGTAACCTGAAAAATGCAAGACCACTTACAACTAATTCCCTTCTCCAATGACTTTTTGACCTTATTTTAAATGAGTCTTCTTCACTGATTGAATTTTTTGAAATGAAATCTTCCTCTGCCTTCTGAAGTGTACAATCCACATGGAACGCCTCAATGTACCTGTGACGCTGAAATGGTAAAGAAACACAATCTAAGTGATTGTCCATCAGCCCAAAAGAATTTGTGTGGGGGAAACAGATAAAGAATAAGTTAATTGAGATCTTACCCACATTATTTGGCCAATAGGCACAGAATAAATTGTAAATTAGAACTTCGGACAAGAACTTTGAAAATTTGAAGTTTAGGCTAAGTAGAACTAAGATTAAACACATTGAACATCGTAATAGTAATAAGGACGAGGGCAAAGCTACTTTAGACTTTAGAGGATCATGTTCTTCCAACGAGTTAGGTATTTAGATTCAATTATTAACAAACTGATCTTCAAAAAGATGGATATCATAGTATCAGGGTGAGTAGGATGAAACCGAGTGGACTACCTATAAGGTTGAAAGGCAAGTTCTACCAATATACTTTATGGTATTGGGCGCTAAGTTATTAAAGGACAATATTTTCTATAAGACAGTAGGATAGAAATTGTTAAATAGATGGGTGCCCATACACTATAATGGACAAAATAAGAAATGAGAATATACTTCAACAAGAAGAGATAGCACCAGTTTAGGATAAATTAAGGCAATGGCAATTTAGGTTAGAGAGGGCTTGTATTCATGTGCCTTCCACAGTTTCACTTTTAGAGATATTTGCAAAAGATAAGTCTGGAAGAAATCAAGCCGACTTGAAGTCAGTATTATTTTCCAAAATCTTACCCCAATACCATATAATCCGATACCACACACACCTAACAAAGAAAGATCAATATGCCAATCATGCTGTGCACATCTTAATATTAAACACTAACTTGGCAAACTAAGCAACCAGCAGAACACGATACCAAAATTTTCCAAATGATTCTTAAAGTGGCTTGGCAACAATTTCAGCTTCTAAACTAAGTAAAGCCATTAAAATATGCGTAAGCAATCATAGATCAGGCAGGTGCACACCAACAACCACTTAAACAAGTTGCTAACATGATTATAGGTTTCATCAAAATGACCAGAGGGAAAAATCTCAGCAAAAAAAAGACTATTCTATAAGCAAAACAAAAGCGAGGTTGTATCCATTCACTTCAACATGATAACTAACTTAACAAATCATGTTAAGCCACAAAGGAAAACATTCACAAGTCAAAAAATTCCTAAATTACTTTGAATTAAGACAACTCTAAGAGTTAGCACGTATCTAAACTACATAGGACATAAAATATATACAGCAGATCTCTACCTAAATACAAATGCAGGAGTACCTGTAAATAGAAAACCACGAGAAGACCTCCGACAGCCTTTGACGGATTATCCATAGCAAAATCCAATAGGCATTTATGAAGATGTTTCTCCTCATCACGATTCCAAGGTAATTCAATCATTTGATCAACTAAGTTTCTCCAAATACAAAGACAACAAATTTCAGTCACCAATGCCTCCACCCAGAGTACCCAATTCCAGCAGTCATATTTTACTTTATCTGAAGCATCCCTCAGTTTCTTATCCTTGACCTTTGTGCATACCATTCTCTGATACACAAATGCTTCAGTCAGAAGCCCACATTCCACCCTGACTCGAACTGCAGTAACAGCCTCCTCAAGTGAAACTAATGAAGCTCCACCATCTTGTCCTGACCACCTCAAAACCATGAGAGCTGCATCAGGTTGCTGTCTCTCTAAGAGAGCCTGTGCAACCTTGGGATGAATTGTTGGGCCCGCAATTTCAGGAAGAAGGCGAGAGGCTTCCTAGCAATACAAATGATGAATTATCAATACACAATTAATACACCCAAAGCATCAGTATGATAGTTCTGAAAAATATAAATTTGGGATGATATCTATAATATGATCTTGTTCTTAGCAATAAGACCTTACTAGCAGTAAGCATTAATAACTAAAAGAAGCAAAAAATTAGATGATTTAAAATAAAATTCACCTCATAAAATGCATAAAGAAGGTAATTACTAATAATTGACGAAGAAAATGCTCAAATTACTCTGGAAAGAAAGCTAGATACTTAAATAAACCTAGTTGGAGAAGGACCAAGGAGTTTAATAGCTCTTGTCCAAACTGACATCTAAATTTACCAGCCTCTTTGCCTACTGTTTCTAGGACCAAACCATGGAAACTCCAAGTCTTTTATTTTTTATTTTTTATTGAATGCACCTATGGGAAGACCTTTGTTCCCTATTAACAGAATTGGAAACCACAGAATTTGACACGTGGGATAGGAAAATAAGTTGTCGAAAAACCAACATCACTTTCTCAATTAGATTTTCAAGCTACCTTTAAAACTTGAAAATAGAAGGTTTTGCAATTTTTTCATCCTTCCAGCAAAAAGAAATTTTACTAGCGCATTACATGGTTGGATGTATGCATCTTGGTTTTTCCTTTCTTTCTTACACGTTGGTTTTGTGTGCAACATCATGCTAACTTCACCTTCAATTCCATCCAACATATTCCAATTTGCCAAATATCTACCCAATGTATTCCAAATTCTATGCGAAGCTAAATTGAGACATAACAGGAAATGAAAACCAACAGAAGTGTCAACCGGACGAGTATTCAATTCAAGTTGCTGAATGAACTGCAACATAATAGCAATATATCTGGAAATGCAATGGAAACCACAATTTTCAAACGAACACCATATTTTATATACATTAGGTGAAAACCAAAGCCGTGAAAAAATCAAAGATTATTTCACAATTCTGTTAGAAAAGAAATATAGTGAACCAGCAGGTCATTACACAACATTATCTGAATATTCTGCAAATATTAAATCAAAACCATCACCAGCTTTGCCAAAGCAATGAAGATTTCAAAGTTATATATGGTTATATTGCTATAGAATAATAAGTTCGCATTCCATGCAAACCAAAAACGATTATTTATGAATTCAAATTCCAAAGTCCTAATGCGGTGAGGCCAAAAGATAGTGTAATTAACAACACTGCATTCTAACTCAAAACGACTCTAAGATAACAGTTTCTCAGTATGTTCTCATTTTAAAAAGTTCACCTGCAGAGCTTCATCAGTGTGGTCATCCAGAAGATAAAAGGTCAAAGATTCCAGCAAGCAGTGCCTGGTTATACTGAAAGTGGCAGCAAAGTCATCAACAATGTATCTCCATTCCTCATCAGGCACAGTCCACTGCCTATCAAATAGGTAATACAAGAACTATGCCAGAAGTTAAGGAATTTCAAAAATGGAAAACTCTCTGATCAACACCATCTACCACCCCATGAGAAAGGACACTATTGCTAATTCCCATATTAAGCGTATGAATGATTAAAATTAAATCAAGTAGCACATGAAAGGATACTATAGCTTGCTTTGCAACCACCAAATCAGAATTTCCTTGTAAGAACAGTGAGTCAGCAGCAGCTCGAAGATTTTCGAAAGGATAGCACCCTCCCTTTCCAAGTAACTTCAACCGGGAAAGTAAAGAGCCTCCATCTCTCTGCAAAGATGCAATTGATAACTCTTCTATATCATTATCCATATTTCCTCCATCTGTCTCAAGATTTGAAAGTGCTTCCTCAATGAAGAGGGTAGAACTACTTTGTCTACTGGACTCCGTCTTCAAATAAAAATCAGGCCATGAACGCTTACTAGCAGCTGATTTCCTATCTTGAACAAGTGAACACCACGATGCAAAATTGGAATGCCGAGATCTTACATTCTCCAAAAATTGATGTCTTGAACACCAAATTATAACCTCCATGTGCTGTAATGAGGAAACAGTGTAAATTATCAATTTTCCATGTTGTACAAAAACATTTATCAAATAATGGCCCAAGTTGGAAACTTCACTTTTAAAAATTGAGGACCTATAACCATATTACGTGAAAGGTGAGGGAGCTGAACCTAATTTAACATTATTGAGTGTTCCCAAGTCCATTTCACCACGCAACCAAACACATCATTAAGAGAATTAATTATTGTTATTCATTAATCTTAGCCCCTGTTTGGTATCAACTAAAATCTAAATTTTAATTTAAGTCAATGTCAACAATTCATTTCAACCACACATGTTATGGATTCCACAACACATTTCATTAACTTCTATCAAAATCTACTAAAAATCTAATTTAATCCCCACCAAATAGGGCTTTAGTTGCATCCGTTCATGCAAACAATAGTCTTCTCTTTTCCATCATCACTCTAATCTTCACACTTTCTCTCTCTACTGTTTCTACCTTTTCACATAGAGTGAAGGTGTAATGTGAGAACACAATCCCAACAACAAACCCAATTCATATCACACACAGCTCTACATTTACTCCTCTTTCTCAATTTGTACACAAGAATAAAAAAATGCCCACCTTCTTCCTCTTCTTCTTCTTCATCATCCTATTCTTATCCTGCGCCCTCCGCCCCTTATCCTCCACCCCCACCTACAATCGTCGTATTCTCCACCAACCCTTTCAGCTGCAAGATTTCATACCCCCATCACAATCTCCTGTCCCCTTGATTCCCACCATCACTAAATACCCTTTTTTTACTTAAAAAAAATAGAAAAAAGAAGAAAAACTTTGCTATCGGGGCGAAGCCAGCACTAGCAGCCTTCGGTGCTCACCGGGTGCTGGCTCTACCGGTGCACACGGTAATAACTATATGATCAATAAAATGGGGAAGAGACCTTGAGCGAGATACTTTGTGAAGAAAAAATTTAGATTCTCATTGTATTACCTGATTCCTTCATAAAATAATTATTGAATATTGAACCAAGAATTTAATGAGATTTCTCTAAGCAAGTAAGTTGAGCATAAATAAAAAACTTGGAACAAGCAATTTAACCTGCTTTGTCTTTAGTGTACTCTCTTGAAGATGATGCAAATCATGAAGCTTAGCTGAAGCAGAACCTTTAAAGGATGATTCCAAAACCTCGAGAACCACAGATATACCAGCTAGCTTCACAGATATTTTCAGAAGCAAATTTAAACTCTCTTTCATCTCTACCGATGTAAGGTTATCTATTAAGGATGTCAAGGTGTGCAAAATCGATCCATTTTCTACCTAACAAATATTAAATTTAAAAACAGTTTAAACCTTAGGATACATATTGCTTGAAGCTGTGTCAGAATGTTTTTGAATGCCCTTTTGCACCAATCTTTAACAACCTTCTCATCAAGCAAGAAGGCAATAACTGGATCACTAGAGACAGCAGTTTCATCCATGCAAACATCTGTAACATCTGTGCCCTCTATTTAAGGAAAAATAACTAAGAATGTTGTCTAATAAGCAAATCAATCTCATAGCAAGAGAAACATTCAAATCTATTTTATAGGGTATTCTGCAATAACAATTAAGGTAATGCTTCTACCAGCCCAAAATAAGTAAGAGAATGTTTATGGATACAGTGGCAGATTAGAGAAACCAAATTATTCTCCAACGAGACATCAAATAGAGAATAAAGCCGTTGAACGTCTGCAATCAATTGATCCTCCCTAAAATCTTTATCTTGCAACCTGTCATCACACCTTTTGGAGATAAGACGAGCATCTATACACTCATAGTAAAGGCGAAGCTGGAGTCTATTTCCATCCTTTGGCAAGGGATTTCTACATATTGGACAAACATCGCATCGCTGACTACATTCTTCGCATAAGGAGGCATGGCCGCAAGATACCAAAACACTTTGTACGCAGCGTCCACAACTTCTTAGATCCCTAGTTGCCCGACATCGCTCAACTTTAGCTTCACTGCACAACTCAATTGGATCAATTGATGCCAAATGTTCCAATGCTGCCTGCAAGTATAGGGGATATAAGCTCCACATCATCTTAAGCCTCCGTTTGGCCCCCATTATTTAAGATTATAATTTTTGGAATAGTGTTATTTTTTTAGAGATTGAGTAGTTGAAAAAGAAGAAAAAGTTTTCGATTTACGAGTAATATTATTTTATTAGAGAATACGAGGTTGAAAAGAAGATTGAGAAAAATATGTCAAAATTTTAATGGAGGCCAAACGGGAGCTAAATCATTAAATAGCTTCAGCCTCAAGTATGAAACGAAATATTCCTTAAGCTGAAAATTATGCCACTTAACAGTATACTACTATCATTCCAATTTTCGTTTTTCAAAAAACAAAGGCCTAAAAGTTTTTAAACTACATTTTAATTGTAATGAAAAATCAAGTATTACACCTATAATATACATACGAGTGTATATAAGAAGCACGCAGCCAAACTATACAGCAAAAAAGTCCTAAAACCCTAACTCAGCGACCCAGAACCCGTCTTACTGCGCAATTAAATTACAGAAGACCCTTTTGACTTTGAGTTTCAGTAGAAATCAGATTGAAGCTGAACAGCCAGAACCTAATGTAACAGCAAGGATTTTATTACATAATAACAAATATGTGAATACATACGAGCGTGAGAGAGAGAGACAGATAGAGAGTAAGAATGTACCTGGACTAGGGAATAAGAGTAATTGGGTGGACGAGGAGGAGGAGGAGGAGGTGAGGTCTGAGAACTGGAGCCGCCGCCGCCGCCGGCTTCGTCAAATCTCCATCCCTCCATTTCTCTACAATCTCTATTATTGATTTATGTGAATAGAAAGATAGGAATTAACAATTAATGAAAGTAAAGCAAAGGGTTGCGCAATTTGAGATTGTCCTGGCCGAGTTCACCATGCAATTGAAAATTGATGCCTCTGGTGTGCGTGTGAGAAAAGGAAGGTGGGAGAGATCAGAGTAGGGTATTTGAACAATTTCGAGAGTTGTTTGAAGGGCCATAAAATTAATTTTAATAAAATCACAAAAGTTACGTTTTAATCTCAATGGTACCCCTAGAGTTTTTTTAATTATTTATCCTTCCGTTTATATCGTTTCAACCTCGTCTTTGCCTACTTCAAAAGATACTTGTAGTACCAACTATCAACTAATATTTACACTACTAACCCATTTGGGAGTGATCGAATTAGTGGAGTAGGTGAATACGGAGGTCAAAGTTCATGAGTTCGAATTCCCTATCAACGCTTTCTCGATCGAGCCAGTCACATCGAGTTTGCCTAGTGCGACTTACCTTGTGTTGTTTTCGAGTTACTGCACATGGAACGAGATTTATCTAGTGCGCACTCACAGTGATCGAGTTTCCACGGGCGGGTAGCAGCTACAGATTCTTACGTAAAAAAAGAAAAAATATATATATACACACACACTACTACTACTACCACTACTACTACTACTAGAGGGAAATTCAATTGAATGTATCTTTCTTGGTCAATTTTAAAATCGCCACTTTTTCAAAAACTATTTTGAACCAAAGTATCCTTGAAAAACTTCACATTCTAATAGCATCTCCAAGAAATGAGTTGATTGTTTCAATAATCAAGGAACTTATACTATGGTCACGATTTACTCACTCAACTTCAAAGTACTTCATAATATTTACTAACTTTGTCAGTTTGTACTTCATTCATCACCCTAAAAAATTCATTACCTTATTCGCTGACATGGCTAACGAAAATCTGAAGTGACAAATTATGATTGTTAAAAAAATTACAACTCAGTCAAACTATTGTTTCATTACTCATCTAACTTACAATTGGTCACAGTTTACTCATCAAATTTCAAAATATTTTCCAATAGTCACTCATCTTTAAAATGTTGCATTCCATCCATCTTCTGCCATATTTCATTCCCCTTGTTGCTGATATTCGTAGGAAAATTCCACGTGATAAGTTACAATCGTTAAAAAAAATTACAACTTAATTAAACTATCAACTCACCAAATCCTTTACAATGCGAAAAATGTGATTTTGGCGAGTTAAATTAAGTTGTAATTTTTTTAACTATTGTAACTTACCATATGGAATTTTCCTGCGAACATTAACAACAAAGGGAATGAATGTGGAGGATGATGGATGGAGTGGAACATAAGAAACATTTTGACGTTTGATAAGTAAAATGTGACCACGTACAAGTTGGATGAGTAATTAAACTGGTTTGGTTGAGTTGTAATTTTTTTAACGGCCTAACTTGCCACATCAACGACTAAGGTAACAAATTTTTTATGGTGATGAATGAAATGCAAACGAACAAAGTTAATTAAAAATTGTAAATCACTTTGAAATTTAGTGAGTGGATCGTGATCATGATATAAATTGGGTGATTATTGAAACAATAACTCCCAAGAAACTATCTATTTTTAAAAACTATATTTAGCAATTTAGAGAATATCTATAAATTTAGATTAAAAAAATTTAAATATTCCAACAAACTCTTTTATTTTCAATACTTGATTTTACTACTCCCAAAAAATATTTATTTTTATTCCTATACTTTACTTTCTCTAACTTCCCTCTAAATTATTATATTATTTTTTTCGTTGAAAATTAAAATATGTTTAAAGTATTTAATTCAAAATATTTTAATTTTAAACACTGTGTTTGGCTTTTCAAATTTTCCATTTTAAAATGTTAATTTGAAAAGTCTCTTGAAGCTTAATTATAAGGAGTCAACTCTTTAAAATAAAATGAATTTTATGTTTGAACAGTCTCTTAAAAATACTTTAATTAGATCTTTATTAAAAGTTGGATCAAATATCTTATCTCAAATTCCAAGTAATTCTCGTTGCTAATGTCCAGATTTTAAAAATCAATTTTCCTCCTCTCTCATTTAGGGTGTGTTTGTCTCCTATTATTGAGAGAAAAATGAAGTAATGAATAATATTTTTTGGAAAATGTATGGTTGAAATTTAAAGTTAATTTATTGGTTTGTGTGTAAAATATTTTATTGGGTGAATGTGTGATGGAGAATCTTACTGTAACAAATAATTTTTTAAATTAATGATACACAAACAAGCTTAATCTCAACACGTTAAAATCTGACAAAAAGTATTCAACCTCCTACTTTCTCTCCTTCCCGGTCTCCTTCCTAATTCTTCCTCTATGAAGTCTATTTCTCTATTTACGATCAGCCGTTTGACTATATTTATTGAGCGAAATCTCTATATTAATGGAATGATTTTGTTATTCTTTCATTGATTTTTTTTATTTTATGAAAGAGATGTGCGGGTAAGGGTTTATAAAAAAATGTTTTTTCATAAAGAGTATCAAATTATAGTAAACCGATTTGACACAAAAATATCTACAACATAAATGATAAAAAATTTCACAAATTTTTGAAGATGCATTATAATCAATATACGGACTAATATAAACAAAGGAAAAATCTACAAACAAAGAGGTTTGAACAATTTTAGAACAAAAAGACAAATGTGAAAGACTATCGAATTCCAAATTACGGGTATATTTGAGCCACATTATTTTGGAAGAATATATTTTAGAATATTAGATTGATGGAGAATGTGTGATTGAAAAATAAGGAAAAATTATTGATGTGATGGAAAATATTATTTTATTAAAAAATGTGTGGTTGAAAATGAGTGAAAAATAATAATAAAAAAAATAATGTGGCTCAAATAGGGGCTAAAAAGGGGAATATAAATTGTACTAATCTAAACACTCTAGACATGAACTATCTACAGAATGTTGTACCCAAGCAGAAGAAATCACTCGATAAACTTTCAAATGGAGTACAATATTTCAAAGATAGTGATCATTGGGAAGCATTTTGAAGTTCGATGAGTAAACTATGATCAAGTGTAAGTTGAATGAGTAATGAAACAATGGTTTCGTTGAGTTGTCATTTTTTTAATGGCCGTAACTTGTCACGTCAGATTTCTGTTAACCACTTCAGGGAATGATGTAACAGATTTTTGAGGGTGATGGACGGAGTACAAACGGACAAAGTTCAGTGAGCACTATGAAGCATTTTAAAGTTTAATCAACAATTCATAACCATGGTACAAGTTGAGTGATTATTGAAACAATTCACTCTATTATGTGTTTACGTTTTAACTAAAACTAACCTGAACTTTTGACACCACTACAATAATTATCTGTTTATGCTTTAACTAAAACTAAAATTAACTTGAACTAAGTTATAGAGATTTAAAAGAATTTGATTAGTGTTTTTAATAACCTAATTAAAAACTAAAGAAAGCAATATTGAAGAGTGAAGATCTTAGATTAAAACCCAATTACGAAACGCACCAGGAATCATAATCCACCACTATTAACCACTTTAAACCTTAATTACTCAACATTGACCAATACATGTTTAAATAGATGGCCAATACACCTAATGCATTTAATAATCTCTCAAGCAAATTAAAATAAAAAATTCTCACATATGACCTACTATATCTTCATATGATATGAATACGCAAGAACACAAAACTACAATATTTAGGATGTTTCGATATTTGTAAAAAATGCTATTATTATATTTAATTTCTCGAAAATAATATAATTCAAAAACACGTTCAAACAGTGATCAAGCATTCAAACGTCATTAATGCTCAGTAAATAATCAATAAACAAGAAATAAGAATTAAAATCGAGCAATCATGCAATATTGAGTTAACGAGATTTCGTCCTAATCCTAGAAACCGAATGTTTATCCTAGCATGATTGAATTGCAAAATAACTTTTTAAGATATATTGAAAATCAAGATGGATTGGATATACAAAACATCTCAAATGAATATATGTAGTACAAATACATTAGTGCTTCTTAAAATTTTGTTCATCTCAAAGCATGCATGACAACTTGAGAAATTTAAAAATTTTTTTATTACAAATTCAAATTCGTATCAAAATTTTTCTTATACATAGAATGTTGGACCTCCACGAGAAGAAATCTATGGATAAATATTCATGCTTACTACGGGCACGTCTAGTACCAACAATGCCTAATAACTTTTAGTCTTCATGATCGACAACCTGAAATCGGATTACAACCCCTCTCATATGGGTTGCTGGCCCGTTTCTCAATTGGGATTGGATTTGGTGGTTTGAAGTTCCCTTCATGATCACCTCCTCCAGTACATGGAGATCGGGTAAAGTCTTTATAATCGATAGCTTTTCCTCGCACACCTTCTGAAAGAAATGCACAAACCAAAAGCACCACAAGAAGCACAGTCTTTCCTTTCAATGTATCCATTCTCGGTATTTTGGAAATCCAATTATTTTGCATGGAAATGGACTACTTCTATTCTATATATAGGGTCGAAGGTTCTTCCAACAACCAACATTGATCGAATGGAATGAATTAAGGAAAACTGTTCAGTGTCTTGTACATTTTGAGGTTGAAATGAATTAAGTCATTAAATTTTTTTGACTTTGCTGACAATTTTGTGGGATTATTTTTTATCCATCCAGTGATAATACTTGTTTTGACCATTAATCATGTATTTAAACATGTTTGAAAATAAATTATTACTTGGAAATAAATTTTAAGTAAAAAATATTACTTATTTTAATAGCAAGATAAATAAGTTTCAAAATAAGTAGTTTATTCATTTCAAATTTTAATTAAAATGCTATTTATTCTAAAACTTTTTTATTTACAAGTATATTTATTTTTAAGTATTAATTGTCCATTCGTATCCATTTATAATGGACTCAAAAGGCTATGTTTTCCCTTCATATCCATATAATTCCAATGTACCAAGTGTGACCTTTCATAGGAGAATAGATCATAGTTCCAAGATGAAATTACACAAAGTTTTTCTAGCATGATTAAAGACACGTGATGGCTTCCAATCTATTGGCACTCGTAAATTTAGAAGAAAAGAACATATCTGCAATGATTAAGTTATGCGAGCATCTTAAACTTCGGACAAGAACTTCGAAAATTTGAAGTTTAGGCTAAGTAGAACTAAGATGGAACACATTGAGTTTCATGGTAGTAACAGGGATGAGGGCAAAGGTACTACAGATGATCACGTTCTCCCAACAAGTTAGATATTTAGATTCAATTATTAACAAGTCCGTCTTCGAAACGATGGATTATATGTTTCGAAAATAGCAATAAGGTTGAAAGTAAAGTTCTATACAACATATATTAGGCCAATATACTTTATGGTATATATTGAGCGCTAAGTTAATAAGGCGCAACATTTTCTATAAGACATAGTAGGAAAGAAAATGTTAAACAGATGAATGCCCAAACTATAATGGACAAAATAAGAAATGAGAATGTACTTCAATAAGAGGAGGTAGCACCAGTTCACGATAAATTAAGGCAATGGGAATTTAAGTTAAGAGCGGGTTTGCTTCCATGTGCCTCTCACAGTTTCACTTTTAGACATATTTGTAAAAGTTCTCGAACAAATCAAGCTGACCTGAAGTTAGTATTATATTTCCAAAATCATATAATTCGATACCACGCACACTTCAAGAAAGATCAATATGCCAATCATGCCATGCACATTTTAATATTAAAAACTAACTTGGCAAACTAAGCAACTAGTAGCACACAATTTCAGCTCCACGAGTTAGCACGTATCTAAACTTCGTGGGATGTAAAATATATGTTGGAAAAATTAATTTTATTAGTTGGTTTGACCAACTTTTGACCAATTCTTTTAGTGGGTCTCGTTAGTTGGACAAAATATTTCTTTGACCAAGTGTATTCTACTCCATGAATAGATTAATGTAATGTATTTATTTTTTCTCAAAATCAATTTAGGGTAAATGAGAAATTAAGGCCAAAAGATGATGACTTGAAGTTGAAATAAATTGGAATGAAAATTGATGAGAAATTGAAAAATGTCAATCCCACACAGGAAAGCTAGAAGAGTATAAATCACTTTATATTGCTCAAGTTTGGGACTTGGATCTGGACCCCAAGGGGTACCAATAATTTTTGAAGGGGAGAGAACCTACATGCTTGTAGGTTGGATCAAAGCCCACATGCGCGTGCCGTCGTCGCTGTCTGTCTGTCCAACCAGTCGGCAGGCTTGACACAGGTCGTGGACGTGGACTTGGACTTGAACCAAGTTGATATATATTTTTTCATAAAATAATATTTGCATAATATTATTTTATTATTATTTAAAATAATACTATATTTAGAGGGTGTTTGGTGAGAATTAAAATTAGATTTTAATTGAATTGTGATAGAAGTTTTTGAAACTTGTGGTTGAAAATATGTGGGACCCATAAAAGATGTGGTTAATATTGATTGTTTGATTTTGACTTAGATTTAAATAATATTTTAATCAGGCCCAAACATGCCCTTAATTTATAATATTTTTCCTGATTTTTCTGTGCGTGACACGTGAATTTCTTCTAAAAGATGGCGGTTGACAGTTAAACTGCCTATCCAAACGGTTTGTGTTTGTTAAAAACACAACTTTTCGGCTGTTGTGTCTTTTGGACACAATCTTTTAACTTCTATAAATAGGTCCTCATACCCCGATTTTCATTCACTCCAAAATCAATTCTGATTTCATTATTCTTCCAAAATTATTCCTTCATCATTGCATTATTCATATTTTACAACCCAGACTCGAAAATTATTTTCGAGCATTTTGGTCCTCTGATTTTTAGAGAGATCCGAGAGTATGTTCGTCGGGTTTTGTAATTTGGAGTGCTATGACGTTATTCTGCCAAAATTAATTCACGGTGATATATTTATTTACCAACAATCTTAAGACGATAATGATAAGAAATACTACATCTGTTGTACCCTTTTAACAATGCTCACGGAGAGAAATCAGAAAAATTCACAGGAGTAGATTTTAAGAGATGGTAACAGAAAATATTGTTTTATCTCATGACTCTGAATTTGTCAAAATTCTTGAGTAAAGATACTCCAACTGTTGAGGAGGAGAAAACAGATTCTGAAAAACGAGCNTTATTTTAATAGCAAGATAAATAACTTTCAAAATAAGTAGTTTATTCATTTCAAATTTTAACTAAAATGTTATTTATTCTAAAACTTATTTATTTACAAGTATATTTATTTTTAAGTATTAATTGTACATTCGTAATGGGCTCGAAAGGCTATGTTTTCCCTTCATATCCATATAATTCAAATGTACCAAGTGTGACCTTTGGTAGGAGAACGGATCCTAGTTCCAAGACGAAAGAACACAAAGTTTTTCTAGCATGATTAAAGACACGTGATGGCTTCCAATCTATTGGCACTTGTAAATTTAGAAGAAAAAAAACATATTTGCAATGATTAAGTTATGCGAGCATCTTAAACTTTGGACAAGAACTTCGAAAATCTGAAGTTTAGGCTAAGTAGAACTAAGATGGAACACATTGAGTTTCATGGTAGTAATATGGATGAGGGCAAAGCTACTAAAGATGATCATGTTCTCCCAACAAGTTAGATAATTAGATTCATTTATTAACAAGTCGGTCTTCGAAACGATGGATTATATGTTTCGAAAATAGCAATAAGGTTGAAAGTAAAGTTCTATACAACATATATTAGGCCAATATACTTTATGGTATATATTGAGCGCTAAGTTCATAAGGTGCAACATTTTCTATAAGACATAGTAGGAAAGAAAATGTTAATAGATGAATGCCCAAACTATAATGGACAAAATAAGAAATGAGAATGTACTTCAACAAGAGAAGGTAGCACCAGTTCACGATAAATTAAGGCAATGGGAATTTAAGTTAAGAGCGGGCTTGTATTCATGTGCCTCTCGCAGTTTCACTTTTAGAGATACTTGCAAAGTTTTCGAACAAATCAAGCTGACCTGAAGTTAGTATTATCTTTCCAAAATCGTATAATTCGATACCACGCAAACTTAAAGAAAGATCAATATGCTGTTGAATAATAGATTGATCACCCAAGTTTCCGGGCTAAGTATATCACCAAAGAACCGAATCAAATACCACCAATCGACAAACAC
>CAIGRB010048066.1:5157-39963 GCA_903798255.1 Fraxinus quadrangulata | reverse complement strand
ATTGTAAATGAATTTTTAAAAGAGAATTAAAGACTGATGGATCAATTAATAAATATAAGGCCAGATTGGTAGCTAAAGGATTCAAACAAAAAGAAAGCCTTAATTTTTTCGATATATACTCACCTGTGACAATGATAACATCGATTAGAGTATTAACTGTAATCGCAGCATTGTATAATTTGGAAATCCATTAGATAGACGTCAAAACGGCTTTCTTAAATGGTGAGTTAGAAGAAGAAATTTACATGGAACAACCCACAAGATTCATTGCTCCCGAACAGGAAAAAAATGTGCGTAGGCTCGTTAAGTCGTTATATAGACTAAAGTAAGTGCTAAAACAATGAAATGCAAAATTTGACAAGACTAAGTTGTCAAATGGTTTTAAAATTAATGAGTGTGATAAATGTGTTTATATTAAAACCACACCAAATGTATATGTAATCATATGTCTATATGTTGATGACATGNGTAATTCCTATGTTCTTTTCCTTTTAGGTTCTACATTTTTTCTTTCCATATTATAGAGTCCCATCCTTGTAGCTAGGTTAATAAAGAACCTTTGGATCTAGCAATGCTTGCATCACGAATATTGATTCTTCCCATTATTTTATTGTTTGTTCTCCTTCTTTCATCGAAGACAATCTACTATAATACTTGTTACTGTACGACCAACCAATTCCTTAAAATGAAAGGATTCAAACAAAAAAACCTTTTCTACAACCATGAAAAGGGGCTTTCTAGATTTCGCATCTAAGTGAATTGTGGGAATATGATAATCTCTTTCATGAATTATTATAACCCAACTCGTCGGACTCACACTTTACCAGATCCTCAGTTTCTAATCTGAAGCCAGTAATGGAAAGAAAGCCTATACTACTTTCAGGAATTTTCTATTGAATGGCGCATGGTTCTGCATTGACAAGCAAGAAGAAAGGAAGAAAGAACTGTTGTCTCACTTCTTTTCTATACTGATTGAAATTGCGTTGCTGTGTCAGAAGAAGGATAGCTATACTGATTCGGTATACTCTAAAGCCACCCTCGGTACACTATTGAAGATCTCACAAAGATGAAATCTCAGTGAATTTCCATTTACTGATCCCATCTTTTACAGAATCGATCCCCCCTTTTTTTTACTGTACATGAATATGTGGAGCTCAGCATGTCTGGAAGTACGGGAAAACGTTCTTTTGCTGATATTATTACCTGTATTCGATACTGGGTCATTCATAACAAACCTATACCTTCCCGACTTTACTCAAGTAACTGTGCCGGAGCTGTTTAGCACCCCCGTAAGTAGTTGTAGTCCTTCTGGTATCGACGTGGGAAGCTTAAGGGGCTAGCTAAATGCGGCTACAGGCACCCAAGATTTCGGGGTGGGGGGATTAAGAGAGATAACGACGGAGGTAGTCAACCAAAAAGCGAGCGCAACCGTGCCAGGTTCGGAACAATCAATCCGTTCGTTGATTCGAGACTCAAGAAGGAAATCTTCTAAACAAACATGTATAACTCGATCCACGATGGAATCTGAGTTCATAGATTTAGATAAAGCTAAAGAGGAAGCATAATGACTTCGAAATTTTTAAGAGAATATTCTATGTTGGTCTAAACCTGTGCCTGTAATTAGTATACATTATGATAGTCAGTCGGCTATTAGTAGAGCACAAAGTAGTATATATAATGGTAAGTCTCAGCATATTCGTTGAAGACATAATACAATTAAGCAGTTGATCTCAAATGATGTTATTTCCATAGATTATATAAAGTCTAGAGAAAATCTCGCAGATTCATTTACCAAAGACTTACCAAGAAATCAAGTATAGTGCCTATCAAGAGGAATGAGTTTAAAGCCTACTATGCAATAATTTTTGTAATGGTAATCCAACCTTACGACTAGAGATCCCAAAATCTTGGTTCAATGGGACAACAAAGTTAGAAGAATCAAAAAAGAACTTCGGAGTTAACTCCTACTCATTCATACGATAAGAAAGTGCTATTTGCAGAAAGTTTAAGGTTAAGTTATATTTTTAATGATTCATATATCTTGGACTATCTAAGTGGGGGTATAGCAGGTACTCTTAATAGGAGATCGCCTATATAAGTGTGAAGTGTGGCTACTTCTATAAGAATGTTTCAAAGGCTTGAATTCTCTAAAACACTTATGAAATCCAAGTGTTGCTCAGGGCCAAAATGAACATGACAGTGAGAACTCCAAAATGTTAGGGATGTTATTGTGTTGATACTATTGTCTTGATTTACACCAATGACTAGCAGTTCAAGACACACCACGTTCACTGATTAGCTAAGTAAACCCAATAGTATTCTACTACGGAAGGTTCAAACCCATAATGTACCTATCCGGATGCAATAACATTGCGCTTGATCTCTCTATAGAGTCTTCATAATCTATTGCATTAATTTCCATTCATTTGGAAGATTGTTAGAAAAATTGGTTTTATTAGTTGGTTTGACCAACTTTTGACTAATTATTTTAGTGGGTTCCGTTAGTTGGACAAAATATTTCTTTGACCGAGTGTGTTCTACTCCATAAGTAGATTAATGTAACGTATTTATTTTCTCAAAACCAATTTAGGATGAATGAGAAATTAATGTCAAAAGATGATCATTTGAAATTGAAATAAATTGGAATATTAGTGGAAAATTGGAAAATGCCAATCCCACATATGAAAGCTAGAAGAGTATAAAGGGAAAATTTCATTTCTAAGNTTTAAGAGAAAATGTTTAAAATTTCAATTTTCAATTTTTTTATTTTAAGGTTTAAAATTTCAAATCTCAGATTTTTTAAAATTAATTAATTAAACATATATTTTATTAATTAAATATATTAAGGTCACAATTTCATATAATTTGGTTACAAATTCCATATAATTGTCACAAATTTTATATGTAATAAATTATTTTACGATCACTATTCAAAAATTTTATAAGTCACAATTTGTCCATCGGTCATAAATCAAAAATTGAAACGTCACAAATTATTTTACAGTCACAAATCAAAAATTTTATAGGCCACAAATTATTTTACGATCACAATTTAAAAATTCTATAGGCCATAATTTGTTCATCAATCACAAATCAAAAATTGAAACGTCACAAATTATTTTATGGTCACAAATCAGAAATTTTATAGGTCACAAATTAAAAATTTTATAGATTACAATTTACTTGATTAGTCACGAAAAAAAAATTATGGATCACAATTTATCGATATGTCACGTATTTTTAAATTTCTTGGTCACAAATTATTTTTTAGTCACAAATTATCGAAATTTAAGGTTACAAATTAATAATAAATCACAATAAACCAAATAGTTGGTCACATACACCAAACATCCCACCCCGTCCCAATCCTCCGCCAACACTTGGTCACAAATCAACCAAATAATTAGTCACAAATACTATCTCACCCCGCCCCACCACAATACCACCCAAATCACCACTGTTGCTGCCTGCACCATACCACCAACACCATCGCCCCCGCCACAACATCATCCTAACTTCTACCATCGCTTTCTGCGCCACACCACCAACATAATCATTACGGCAATAAATGACATAAACACGTGTCATGCCGTAACTCTCTAATGAGTTGTCATGCATACTTAGTTTCTTCTTTCGGAAGCTTCAGCGAAATGATGTCGTCTCGAAGTAATTAAATCTAGCCATCCATTTTCCCTCCATTTCATCATCTAACGGTCCAAGTTGCGTCTTTTAATATTCTTCCCTTTAAATGAATTTCACATCCTCATTTTCTCACTTTCGATTTTCCCTCTTTACACTTTTTACTTTCCAAAAATTTTCTTCACCTTCTTATTTATTTTCTGAGTGAGTTCGTCCATATTCAGGTATTCCACTTAACAAAAATATCTTTTCATTTTCCTTTGTGTTGCATTTTACCTCGGTTGCTTCTATAAGTTCGAATGAGTTGAGGGTACAATCCTTGGATAACCAACTGGAGAAAACAATACCTTATTCATCTTCTCCTTCTGTTAGCTCGTCCTCTGCTAGCTCAGACTGTCGAAAAATTTTAACACCAATTCCCATTACCTTAGTTTACCTAAAACAATCAGGTACTTCTAGGAATATAGGACAAAATCGTGAAGGAGAAGAGGTTAGATCTCAGGAAGGTCATAAGGGAAATACTCATGAATGGAGGGCTGATTCCAATAGGTTGGTGGTTACAGGAGACATTCTTCCCAGTTCAAGGGCTAAGTATAGTATTCCTAGTTCGATAGAGTTAGTTATCCCGATTGCATCTGACCGAGCTAACACTCCACCATCTAGATGTGTAGCTTTGAATTTGGCTATTCTCAATACCGGTTTAAGACTACCTTTTCCCAGAATAATCCATCAATTTCTTCCCCATCTAACTTTGTCCTAACGGTTGGAGAACTTTAGTTGCTAATTTAATTTTGTGGAACAAATTAAACTATCCCGAATTGAGTGTATCCCAATTTAACTCTCTTTTTACCTTCAAAGAGGATGGGAAGGATTTAGTAGGTCTAGGACGGGGAGGTCCATTAGTGCTGGATACTCTCTTCTCGATAAAGAAGTGGAAGGAGTAATATTTTTATGTATTAGGAGAGAGGAAGTTTCATCCTGCAGAGGCGAATATGGAGGACATCGTTCTTACCTTACGCACTGTATAAGTAAAACATCATTTTTGTACACTTCTGTACTTGTTTTAGAAAACATATTTTTAATTGATTCAGACCCTATTGCAGACTATAAGAAAGCTATTTTGACCAAAGCAGTACAAGAACTAGCTGATGGGATTAGGTCTCTTCCGAGAAAGCAGAAGTCCTACAAGTCTATTATCTCGGACTCCAACCTTTTCCAAGCAGGGTTATTCCAAACTTTCCCGTCGACCTCATCATCAGCTAAGGCTCGTACTTCCATCTCCTCTTCTTCAAGTAAGTGCATCCCAAGTATTTTAATTAACTTTGACCACAACTATTGAACTTACATGTGTTCATTCCCGTCTCAGATCAAGACCAAGAAATGTTGGGATGCAAAGCAGTGAATGTAGCAGCGACTGCTAAGGGCAAGAGAAAAGAAATTTTGGTTGAGGTCGTGAAGCGATCTGAGGAGGTTGAACCCAAAGGTTGAGCCTGAACAACCTTTGAAGCGACATCGTTCTGAGGAGCCATTATCAAAATCCACTCCCGTGGCCTCATCTCCTTCTTGGTCTGCTCCTATGCCCCTCTCTCCTACCCCAGTCCCAGCTATTACTGGGACTAGCTCTTCTAGGCTGCAAGAAAGGTATCCAGATTTACAGAGGCCAACTGTTGATACCTTGATAGGCCGTCGACCTGAGATTTTACTAAACTTTCTTAGGGCGTCATCTCTCTCCAGTGAGTCTATTGCAGCACTTCCATCTCCCTATAGAGAATCTGCTACTCTCCTTACTAGGATCTAGAATGAACGGGAGTAGTAATTCCTTATTGATATGCCAATGGAGAGGCAATAATTTTTGCTCAACTCCATAGGCATCGATCAATCTTATACATGATGTCTGTGACAGACAAGGTAGTCTTTCAACCTCAAGTACTTTGGGATTTAATTGAGTGACATGATCCATAACTCGAATTATTTTTCTATTTTCAAGTAAAGACCGAGCTAGACAAGATGCTCGAAGTAAAAGACCAAGCCGTGACCTTGTTTGACAAAATGGAGGTAGAAAAGTCGAAGTTTGCTAAGAAACAGAGGGATTATAAAGATTGCCTAAATAAAATGGGGGTGGAGCTGAATACTAGGTTGACCTCAGAGATCAAGCTTATGGATGACAACAAAGCTCTGCAGATTTAGGGAGAAAAAGTCACCGACCGAGCTAAAAATGAAAAGAAAAAAGCTCACGAGGAAAAACCTTGAGCTGACGAGCCACTAAGGGAGCTGAGGAAGCTGCCAAAAAGGTAGTAGAGAAAGAGCTCAAAGCTTCCAAAATAGTTGAAAACTGGAGGGCTTTTCCTGAGTTTGACGGCGCTGGCTTAGGATGCTTATGTTAGGGCTTTGGGTAAAATAATAAAGCACATCAACAGGGAAATGCCAGATTTTGACACCTCATTCCTAGTAGTGGCCTACAAAGAGCAGCAAGAGTTCGGATCTCCTTTACTGATGAAGATGTTAACGACGAGTTTTTTGCTCCTCAAGACCCACAAGCCTCTTAGCTCTTTTATTATCATTTTGTTTTTGTCAAACTTCAAAACTTCTTTTGGAGCTTTTCTTGTAATCTTATTTCATTAATGAATGAATATCATTTCGCTTTTCTTTTGCGTAAAATATTATTACTTCAACAAGTTTTATAAGTTATACAAGAAATGAACCTTGATATGTCTATTTGGACTAAGTGTTGCAGCACATGCAACCTTAGTTCGGCCTGCTCATAAACAGGGCTTAAATGATTTCCTAGTTTTAGGAATTTTTTCTAGGCGTTGGAGCAATGCAACCTTAGTTTGGCCTGCTCATAAGCATGCTTAAATGATTTTCTCATTTTAGGAAATCTTTTTAAATGTTGTGGCATACATAACCTTAGTTCGGCCTGCTAATAAGCAGGGTTTAAATGATTTCCTTGTTTTAGAAATTTTTTCTAAGTGTTGCGGCACATGCAATCTTAGTTCGGCCTGCTAATAAGCATGGCTTAAATGATTTCCTCGTTTTAGGAAATTTTTCTAAGTGTTGCAGTACATGCAACCTTAGTTCGGCCTGCTAATAAGCATGGTTTAAATGATTTTCTCGTTTTAGGAAATTTTTCTAAGTATTATAGTACATGCAACCTTAGTTCGGCCTACTAATATTCCTGTATATTTTTCTTGCTAATTCCTTTTTTCTGAGGTAGGGACCTACGAAACGTTTCTTTTCCTTCTGCTTGTAAGAGGACTTCCTCTAGGGTGGTACTCAGTGAGTGATAATCATGGAACCTATCAGGATAAGGCTTACAACGACTTCGATCCCTCCTGTCTTTTCTTTTTCATGACTGAAGTCTTTATCCATTTTCTTCTCCTCTGCTTGGTGCGAAGGATGTTGGCTTACTTTGGGTTTATCCCGATCTGATGTGGCTTTCCCGACACTTATATGTTTCTCAGCTAGATTCAGAAATCATGGTACGTCCGAGGTCCATCCTCATGTACAGCCCACCAGAACTCCATTATAGGCCTTAACCTAGAAAAGACTGCCATAAGTGCAACATCATCACAGATCTTCTCAACCTCCATAGACTGTTTATTGAATCTGTTGAGATAACGTTTAAGTGATTCAGTCTTTCCTTGCTTGATTCTTACCAAACGCTCCTTAGGCGTAGTTCTTACTTTAGAGCTCATGAACTGGGCTAGGAATGCTATGGTGAGGTCGTTCTAATTTTTTATGGATCTTTGATGTAGCCTTCTAAACTATCTTTGGGCTTTATCTCCAAAGGTCTACGAAAAAGCGTGATACATTATGGCATCTCCCGCTCCTTGTAGTTCCATCTAAGAAGTGTACTTGTCTAAATGGCTAAGAGGATCTCCTTCATACTTGGTCAATTGTGGCATCTTGAGTTTTTCAGGTAAGGGTTCAGCAAGGATATCTTTAGTGAAAGGAGAATGGCTTTTAGTGAGATATTCTTCCATGCTTCCTTTGTCCTTAGCTTCCAAATTAGCAATGCATTTTCTCAGGGTGCTTATTTCAGGCTCTGGTTGTTCCAATAATTGTTTAACGTGGGGCTCGGCATGTTACGCTGCTAGCTTTCCTAGCAGCAGGTTTTGTTGGTATGGGAGAGCTCCTGATCTCTTGAGTTTGACTTTTGGAGGATTCTTCTCCTGAGAATTGGAGAGTCTTTCTGGTGGGAGGTCGTCTGGTTCTCTTCCTGTGTGGAGATTCCACATCGGTGTCTTGCGATGGAGCATGAATTTGGTTTCATTCCAACTTGTCGACTACATTTGTCAACTTTTCAATGGCTTCTCTCATTATAGTCATTTGAGGGTCGGCAGCTTCGTTTTGCCTCGTCCTCTTCCAGCATTTCATGGATTGTTGGTTTGTTCAAGATGAGTGTGAGATTGATTTCCGAATGCTGAAAAATCATCCATGGTGATATTTCTTCATGGATGTTATGGAGAGATAGGGCTGCTTTTACAAGCTAGGGGGCCCTTTCTCTAGTGCCAAACTGTTGACGTTGAAAATTGTATAAATGAAATTCAAGCCAACTTAAGAGGTAAATAAGAACTTGATTGGTAATAATTTGCAAATTACAAGAGTTTATCACAAATGTTTCCTTTGCTTTCTTTTTAAAAGAGATATTTGAATTATGAAGTGTGTAGAATCCTTTCTCCTTTACTTAAGGCTCCTTTCCTTCCTTTTATAGGGAAAGACTTACATGCATCCTCTATTTCCCTGTCTAATCAACTACAATACCGAGTTGAGAAAGTACATTGTTGGCACGTTTTTATTGGCCATTGAGCTCGGCTTGTCAGGTCATCATAAATTAACCTTACATGTGATCCCCATCAATTAATGAACTACTTAGGGGATGAAGCTAAGGCATGTGATTTGTAGAATTGCTGGGCATTGATGTAAGACGTTCCATATATCATTTGTCGATTGACTATTTGTATAATGTGTAAGAAATCTTTAATCATTATGTTTCCCCAAATCCTAGTTAATAACGTAGTCCGAGCTGATCTCATACATCCGAGCTCACATTAGAATAGGCTTAATGCATAGAACAAACTGTAAATAGCGACCTCGGAGGTCGGATGATAACAAATTAAAACCCAACAAGTCAAACTCACTCTTTATAATTTAATACATTAAAAGTATTTCAATTTTCAATGGGGATAAATAATAAAATAATTTGGTGAAAAGTTAGTGAAAATAAAAAATAGGAAAAAACAATAAATATATTTTGGGAGTAGTACAAGTAACATTATTCTAAATATACAGAGCATATTGGAATACTTATAAATTTTTACTTTTAAAATTTATCGATACTCTCTAAATTGCAAAATAAGCTTTTTAAAAATAAAATCTCTTAAAGATGCACTAAACATCCATTTTATAATCAAATCACTCTTTGATAATATATAAAATCATTATAAATATACCAATATTTGTTAAAAGTTTAGTTTCCAAGTTTCAATTTATATGTTACACTCTTGAAGCCAAAATAGATTTACTTGGGTAGGAAAGAATCTTAATTATATGAAACAAAAATATTTTGTTAGAGTTTTTAACGGGATTATCTGAACGTTATCTATTTACGTAGAAAGATACCCTTGTGCTTTGATATGTTTGACATTGTTCAATCCTCCCAAATGGTGATCAGGGAGATAGGTGTATCCGACAAACAACTAATAATTATTTTATTGACAGGATTTATTCTAAGAACAATACGAATTTACCATTTTATGAGTCTAGTTTTTTGAACAATATTTATTACAGAATCAGTCAAATGGCTTATCAATGCTATCACTTTCATGAAATAACTTGTTATGAGCTCGATTTCTAGTTCAGCAACCTTTTCTATCAAGCATGATAAGAGTCTACAAAATTATGATTAGAAGTAGTTCATTAGATTTAGACTTACTTGACTGAGTGAATCTATTTTTGGGAGCTAGTAATAGGTTTGAGCAGAGCCATGAGCTGTGAAATCCACTCTTGACTCCATGACATCTGAGTTTTGTTGCTTCCAACCTCGAGTGCAGGGGATAAAGATGCAATGGCTTGGTTTGCTGATGACTTTTTTTTCCACTGAGTTTGTGGCCTGGTGGATAACCAAGGAGTTTGAAACATTTCTCCACCAAATGGCTAGGAATTTGACAGTAGGTACAGATCAGTTTGTCTGGATTTGCCTTTAAACATCTAATCAAGTGAGTGTCCCGTAATTTTGCAAAATGTGCAGTAATATCTATCCTTCTTTTGTGCATAAGTACTTTGTCTTCCCCTTTCTCTAAAGTTTCCCCTTGTAAGAAAGGACATAGATTCTTGCACATATCCCTCAGTTGATATTTCCCTTCTCTTCTCTTCTTGCTCTATTATTGAATACACTTCATTGAGGCTAGGAAATGGTTTGGTCAACAAGATTTGTGCCTTGATTTCCTTATAAGAATCATTCAATTCCATTAAGAATTTCATCACCCAATCTCTTTGTTGATTTTGAACAATAGTTCTTAAACCCCCACAACTACAATTGGGGACCGTTTCATAATTCATGAGTTCATCTAGAAGAGTTTTGAATTTGGAGAAGTAAACACTCATAATGTCCTGATTTTGTAGCAACATAATTATAGCCTGTTTGATCTCAAAAATTCGAGGTGCATTTTGCTGGGCAAAACATTGCTCTAGCTTTATCCACAGTTGGTAAGCAGTCTCAGAATATGTGGTACTACACTTGATATCAACTGCCATCGTGTTCTGCATCCAGGTAATCACCAAATAATTGCAACGTAACCAATGCTCCATAAGTGGATCATCTAAGTCTACTGGTTCATTCAAGCTTCTGTCAATAAAACCCAATTTGTTTTTAATACGTAATGCTCTCTTCATCGATCATGCCCAATAGTGATAGTTGTTAGAATCTAAAGTATGAGTAACAAGCATGGCTCTAGTATGATCGTTTCTTCCAATAACGTATAGACTATTAGGTTGTGCTGGATCATGATTCACAACACTTGATGAGCTACCAGATTGATTAATATCTGGATTTTAGATTTGAACTTGATCTGTATTTATATTCCAGGATTGGAATCTTCCATGCCTTGCTCTGATATCATTTCAGAAATACAAAATGAGATGCAGGAATGAAATGGAGAGAAGAATAGAATATAATTGTTAAATTTCACACTTGAAATGTACAATTGGCTGGTGTATATATAGAAATTACATGCTATTCTAGAAAGATCATCCACATGCTATAAAATAGAAATTACAGCAGATTCCTAACTAATACAAAATCCCTCATTTACTTCTTCTAGAGGATTCCTTATTCTGTTGTTTGTTACTCAATTCAACCATTGTCATTTGTGCTTCTTTCCACTGCTGATTGCTGACTTCTTCTTGCTGGTTGCTACTGATTTATTCTTGCTGGTTCTTTCAATGTAGCAACTTGGTTATCTTCCAATACTTGGTGGGTCACGTGACCCACCAACTTTCAAAACTGATTTTTTTAAGGAGAAATTAAAAAATAAAGGATTTTGCTACTTTTTACATAAAGAGTTACACAAGGAAATAATATTGCTAATATTACTTTTATTTAGCTTGAAGGTTAGCCCTGTATTTGATCACACTAAATTTTTTATATTTTTGTCTCAATTTGCAAGACAATTACGGAATTTAAACAAAGTCGGAATATTGCATTCTTAATATCATTTCAAATTGCTCACACCCTAGTTTTTCAAGTTGTTAATGGCGCGCAACGGCCAATCATAGCAAATGTTATAGCACGTCAAATTAGGTTGTTCCTAAGTAGTATTTCAAAAATTTTGATAACATGCTAATTTTGAAAATTCTCCGACAATTATAGGGTAGTAGAATCCATAAATCACCTATGTTATCTCGAAGCTTGTTTCGAAAACTAAATTGTAGATATATCGAACGATCCAAACGAATACAGAAAATAGTTAGACATGTGTCAAACACGCGTTTTAAAAAGAGGCATCTAACTTGTCTTTTATTTAAAAAATTTCAATTATTTCATTAACGTTTGTTATTTTTGTATGATAAATTTCTCATTATAATTTACACCATTTGATTAGGAAATTTTACATGGTATATGACGTTAAAAATTTTCGGATCATTATAAGACTGGACTTCGAGTTTTGCTCATTTCAAGTTACAGTGGTATAATAATTTTTAAAGAAGCAACTTGATTTTATACTACGAAAATGACCAAACTATCGATCGACTTCAGCATTGTGGTTGACAAACTTACAACAACTTTTTTTCAAGTTTGATTTTGCCCCCCAATTCAAAATGTATGCATTCGCCACTGGCCTAAAGGTTTCACGTGTAACCAACCCACTATACATAGTGTTAATATATTTGTGATGCCTCACTATTACTTGGCCTATTGGGCCATTTGTGCAATTGGGCCATTTAAGTGAAACCCATTTTTTGCCTCTTGAAGGTTGAGAATCTGCTTTACACGTGGCACTATTATGATCCTTTAGTTCTTTAGGCTTTCGTCTTGAATGAACATTTTTTCTTAAATGCTTGGAAGAATTTTACTTCACTCTGGCCTTCTTTGTAAGTCTGATTTATGATGATAGCTTTTGATAATTCGACGAACATCGATCAATTTTTCATTGTATGCTTTGAAAAATTATAATCACTCGAATTCAATTTGTTAGTAAACAAGATTAACTTATTTGTTATAATCAAAACTTTAAGGTTATAACCAATCATATGTTAATACACAATTATCAACTGCATTTATCTCAAAATCAAATGAGATAATTATTTGATGAAATTTGTAATAACATTGACAGGAAGCTGTTTAAGCCCTTAGATGAATTTTTTTAATTTGCCAACAATAGTTTTTGGTCTCCAGACACAAAGTTTTTTATTGCACCATATAAATTGTCTCGACAATGTCACCATTGAGAAACGTCGTCTCTACGTCCATGTGATGTAGCTCAAGATCAAAAGGTACCACAAGTGTCATAATAATCCTAAAAGAGTTTTTCGTAGAAACCGGAAAAGAAAGTCTCTTTAAAGTCAATGTCTTTCTTTTGTGTAAAACCTTTTGATGCAAGATAAGCCTTATATCTCTCCACAGACCATTAGAATCCTCTTTGGTTTTAAGAGGGTGTTTGTTGGGGATTTAAATTAGATTTTTTATAGATTGTGATTAAAAAATCTAAAATATGTTGTTGAAAAGTTGTGGGACCCATGAAAATTGTGGTTAATATTGATTGTTTGACTTTGACTTAGATTAAAATCGAATTTTAATCCAAAACAAACATGCTCTAAATATTCATTTACAACCAATGGACTTCGCATCGGGAGACAATAGAATGAGTTCTTAAACGTCATTGTCTTTATTCATGACATCAACCACTTTTGAGAATATCCCATTCACATTGTTTGATAAAAGTTGATTGGATCTTCTTCCACCAATCCAATGCTATTCTCATTTTCCTAGATAAAGACTATAAAGTCATCCTAAATTGCCTTCCTCATTTCTCTGTTGTATCTCCTTAGCGGAATTTATTTATCTTTTGGATCTCCTTAATGGCATTTATCCTTGAGGTTGTTAGGTTTTTCTGGAACAGTATTTTGATTGTGTATATGGGATTCTGGAATATTTTCCTAATTTGGAATTTCTTCTTGAACAAGATCTCCATGATCCTGATCATTGTCAATAGAAATAGAAAGAAAAGTTACATATTCCCTCTCAAAGATAATATCCCTAAACGTATCTCCTCCGAAAACTCCATATCCTTAAAGAATCAGGCATTCCCCATTTCGAAAATTGACTTGTTCGTGGGATCATTGAATTTGTAACCCATTGACTTTTTAGAATATCCAATAAAATATCAACTGATAGTTCTGAAGTCCAAATTCTTTTCAGTTGGCCTATGAGGCATTGCCTTAGCGGACAACCCCAAATGTGAAAGTCCTTCAAACTAGGCGCCTTGCCTGTCTAAAGCTCATAAGGGGTTCGACAATTGCTTTACTTAGAACTTTATAGAGAATATAAGGTGAACTGACTAATCATACTCTTTACCATGTCCTTAATCACTATTTCATCTTTCAGCAATACCATTCATCCTAGGGGATCTTGTCATGGTACACTATAGAACGATTCTACATTCTTCTAGAAATTTAGCAAAAGGCCTTGATGTTGTTCTCTGGATCTATCATATCTCCTATATTATTCACCACCATGGTTAAATTTGATGTGTTATTCTTTTACTGAGCTAATTTTCAACCTCAACCTTGTAAGCCTTGAACATGTAGAATGCTTGAGATTTTTCATGAATGAGTTATGGGTAGACATAGCATGAAAAATCGTTTATGAATATAATAAATGATTGTTGATCATTTCAAGAAGCCAAAGGGAATGACCCATAGATATCTGTATAAAGTGGTTCTAAGACGTCCAAAGTCCTATTGGCACCTAATTTCTTTATATTTGTTTATTTCCCCTTAATGCAATTAACACAAACATTTAAGTCTGAAAAATCAAGGGGATCAAGAATTTCTTTTGACACAAGTTTTTCGATTCTCTTTCGAGAAATGTAACCTAAATACTTGTGTCATAATGAAGTGGAATTCTTATTGGTTAATTTGTATTTAATACCTCGTGAGTTCATTGTAATGTTTCATTATAAGAGGCAACCAAGTTAAGCAAATACATATTATTATACATTGATAAGGAACCGGTACCCACAACATTTGAATTAAGGAAAATATTAAATTTATTATTTTCAAATGAACAAGAATAACCAAATTTATCAAATACAGAAATAGAAACTAAATTCTATCTAAAAGACGGTACCACAAAAGTTTCTTTCAAATTCAAATAAAACTTAGTCTTTAATAATAATCTAAGAGTTTATATAGCATCAACTTCAATTAATTTGTCGTCGTCCTTATAGATGAATCTTTCAAAATCATCTCACCTGGCTTTCGACTATTCAGGCAATCCTGCATAGACACACTTATATGAGTAGTGGCACCGGAATCAATCCACCAAGCATGTCTAGGAACTGAACCTAAATTAATCTCAGAACAAAGCAAAGTGAGAAGTGTACATTTCTCTACACGCCAAGAATGGTATTTGGTACAATCCCCTCTCATGTGCCCGAATTTTCCCAAAACTAACAGCTAGATAATTCATCATTTTTAGATTTTTACTTTTTTTAGCTAAACCAGATGCAATTTCCTTATTTTTTTTTTCTTTTCTTGAACTTGTCCTTAGAATTACTAGCCTAGTGAGCACTTTCAGTTCTCTCTTGCTTTAGCCTTTCTTTTTCTTACACACAATATGAAACGAGATCATTAAGAGTTCACTTCTTCTTCTGACTGTTACCGACCTTAAATTAATTGAATGGTGTAGAGAGATAAATCAAAACCAAATGCACGAGCAAATCATCATACAACTCCAGCTTTAGTGCCTCTAGTTTTGAAGCAAGATGAGACATTTCCTTGATGTACTTCCAAATGTTTCCTTTACCCTTATAATTTAGTGAAACTAAGTTTGCCAGAGCATACGAGTTTCGACTTATCGCTTTTTGCAAAGTGTTTTTCAAAATTTTCAAGAAATTCCTTTACCCCCGAATGTTTTTGGAATTTTACGCTTCATGATCATAAGACTTGCGATTTGAATGATCTCATTTATCGAAGTCCCATTTTTCATCAATTGAATTTTAATCCATAAGTGCAACGGTTTGTTCAGTCCTTAAAGCAAGGTCTAGATTCATGCAATCAAGAAAGATATGAACATTCTCTTTTCGGTCCTTAAAGTTGGTTTTTTTAAGCATGGAATTAATGTTAATGTTGGAAAATATAGTCGAAACAGATGAATTAACTGAATTGAGAAAAATAAAATAAAAAATACATGTTCACATGAGAATCCGTATTAAATGACCAATAAATTCAAATAATAGTGAACCTCATCACAAGAGACTAAATACAACATTGATATTTAATTTTTTGATAGAAATATCAACGTATAAGTTGTACTTTTGATATAGTAATATTAATAATAAACTATGTCAAACAATAAATCTATTTTTGGACCGACTTAGTGTTCACATAAAAAAAAAGATAATTGTCACATATTTATTATCAAGGGTGTGCATGTAATTCGATCAAATATTTACCTTTCTTTGAGTCGATCAATATATGCATGAATTACATACACACAACCATCATAATATTCCAAATAAATCAATTTAGATAAGAGATGTCATTTTGGTAACATGTTATTTCAATTAATCTATTTTAGAAAATTTGAAATCCAAAATAAACTTTTCGTACCAAGATTTGAATTTGATTTCCCTTCCTTTTATTTTTATTTTTGTTTTAAAAAGAATAGAACAGGAACGTGGTGTTGTAGCACTGGCCTCGGCACAGCCACACTGCCCAAATACCCAAAACCCAACGCCGCAGTGCCCGTATGCGATGCTGCAGCAATTCTTTAATTTCGAAAAAAATCCCAAATAATTTTAAAATTTGAAATTTAGGGCTAAAATTCACGTCCCAAAATTGAGAAATCCAAAGTATAAATTTCAATCCTAAATTCTTTTTTTTTTTTTTTTTAATATTCTCAATGGTTTAACATGGTGTTGGCTCTGATACTACTTATTAGAATTTTAAAACTTTATGAATCTCAAGAACTTGAAAAACCCTTTTCTTTTGTTGATGCCAAGATATTCAATGTCAAATCACCAAGAAAATTAAAAGTGTGAAACATACCTTAATCCTTTGAGAATTAAGATTGACTATAGAATCTTGATTCTGAATCTTGAATTAAAATTTTTTCTTATATCTTCTTTACCTTAAATGCTTGTTCTTGATTGCGAGTTCTAGATCTTCCTCCTTTACATATGTAGGCCTACATGAGAAAGGACACGATTGCTAATTTCCATAATAAGTGTATGAATGATTAAAATTAAACCAAATACCACATGAAAGGATACTACAGCTTGCTTTGCAACCACCAAATTCGAATTTCCTTGTAAGAACAGCGAGTCAGCAGTGGCTTGAAGATTTTCGAAAGGATAGCACCCTCCATTTCCAAGTAACTTCGAACGGGAAAGAAAAGGGCCTCCGTATCTCTGCAATTGATAACTCTTCTATATCATTATCCATATTTCCTCCATCTGTCTCAAGATTCGAAAGTGCTTCCTCAATGAAGAGGGTAGAACTACTTTGTTTGCTGGACTCTGTCTTCAAATAAAAATCAGGCCATAAACGCTTACTAGCAGCTAATTTCCTATCTTGAACAAGTGAACACCACAATGCAAAATTGGAATGCCGAGATCTTACATTCTCCAAAAATTGATGTCTTGTACACCAAATTATAATCTCCATGCGCTGTAATGAGGAAACAGTGTGAATTATCAGTTTTCCATGTTGTAAAAATTTTTTATCAAGTAATGGCCTAAGTTGGAAACTTCACTTTTAAAAGTTGAGGACCTATAACCATATTACGTGAAAGGTTAGGGAGCTGAACCTAATTTAACATCATTGAGTGTTCAAAAGTCCATTTCACCATGCAGCCAAACACGTCATTAAGAGAATTAATTATTGTTACTCATTAATCTTTAGTTGCGTCTATTCATGCAAACAGTAGTCTTCTATTCTCCATCATCACTCTAATCTTCACCCTTTCTCGCTCTACCGTTTCTATCTTTTCGAACAGAGTGAAGGTGTAATGTGAGAACACAGTCCCCACAACAAACCCAATTCATATCACACACAGCTCTACATTTATTCCTTTTTCTCTATCGGTACACAAAAATAAAAAAATGCCCACCTCCTTCTTCTTCTTCTTCTTCTTCTTCATCCTGTTCTTATCCTGCGCCCTCCGCCCCTTATCCTCCACCACCACCTATAGCCGTTTTATTCTCCACCAACCCTTTCAACTGCAAGATTTCATACCCCCATCACAATCTCATGTCCCCTTGATTCCCACGACAGCTAAATACCTTTTTTTTACTAAAAAAAAAAGAGAATAAAAAGAAAAAAAATTTACTATCGGGCGGAGCCAGTACGGTTGGCCTTCGGTGCTGGCTCCGCCGGTGCACACGGTAATAACTATATGATCAATAAAATGTTGAAGAGACCTTGAGCGAGATACTTTGTGAAGAAAACTTTTAGATTCTCATTGTATTACCTGATCCGTACATAAAATAATTATTGAATATTGAACCAAGAATTTAATGAGATTTCTATAAGCAAGTAAGTTGAGCATAAATAAAAAACTTGGAACAAGCTATTTAACCTGCTTTGTCTTTAGTGTACTATCTCGAAGATGGTGCAAATCATGAAGCTTAGCTGAAACAGAACCTTTAAAGGATGATTCCAAAACCTCGGGAACCACAGATATACCAGCTAGCTTCACAGATATTTTCAGAAGCAAATTTAAACTCTCTTTCATCTTTAGCGATGTAAGGTTATCTATTAAGGATACCAAGGTATGCAGAATCGATCCATTTTCTACCTGACAAATATTAAATTTAAAAACAGATTTTTAAGATTTAAACCTTAGGATACATATTGCTTGAAGCGGTGTCAGAATGTTTTTGAATGCCCTTTTGCACCTGTTGGGATCAAATCACCCAAGAATGCCACAAACCGAAATTAACAGTAACGAAATTGGAAAATGCAGAAACTAAAGAATGTAAGAAATTGTTCACCCAGTTCGGCAATGCCTAATCTGGAGGGCTCAGAGGTAACTCGAACCTATCACTATGCAGAGAACCTTCTAAGAGAGAGCTACAATAGTTTACAAACCAAGACTCATATCACACCACCACATCCGGTCATCGATCCTCATATGGATATCCCTTATAAGCCAACACTCTACAATAACCACCGATTTCACAGCCCAAATTAAAGGTGCAGATTACTGGTTGAGAATAAAAACAGATTCAACCTAAACACTAACCCTATACGAGAAATTAATACACCCCAAGGCTCAGTCACAAGGATTGTAATACAACAACAGTAGGTAGATTACACTTCAAGAACAAAGAGTAGAAAACTCTCGAGAAAAACACCAAAAAATCGCCTAACTCCGGAGAGCCAAAATGAAACCGTGCGAGAGCAAGAATAATGCCACTACAACCGTAATGAGAGATATTTATTCACTTTGTCTATAGCCGTTGATTAAGATCAATGGTCCAAAAGAATTCTAACAAAACACAGATCCAAGTGAAGGCAAAAGAACCAATACCAACTAGCCAAGTAGACCAAGTCAAGAATAGAAAAACGTGTTTTCATTTAAAGAATCGGTTTTAGTATAACCATAATTTACAATCTTCACCTTGGTTCTGAAAACCCCTCACTCTCTCTAGTTGCTACAATGCATAGGATGTGAATATTACCCTACATCATCGCCCAGGTACCTGCAAAAGATTAACCAGTATCAATATGCAATAAAGATAGACAAGTTTTAAATTTATTCAAAGTTAGAATTATAGTTCCCATATCAGATGGATTCACATCAGTATGAATTTTTTCAAGTATAATCTCACGTATAAAATGATACTTTACCTCAATATGCTTCGACCTTTCATGATAAACAGGATTTTTACATAAAAGTAAACCACTTTGGCTATCAGTGAAAATTGTAGGTGACTTGTGTATAAAATTCAACTATCCTAGAATTCCCTTTAACCAGACACACTCTTTTACAAATTTCGCTATTGCCACATATTCAGCCTCAGTACTGAATAATATGACAATAGGTTGAAGTTGTGACTTCTAAGTGATACAATTATCACCAAGCGTAAAGAAATATGCGGTAGTAGACTTCCTCTGGTCTTTATCCCCAGCGAAATCAAAGTCTACATACATTTTCAATGTTAAAGGATCGGATCCCTTCTTAAACACCAAACCAACTCTACGTGTTCTAGCTATGTATCTCAATAACCACTTTAACCCCGCCCAATGTGATTTCCCCGGATTAGACATAAACCTACTAAGAAAACTAATATAATATGCCAAATCCGGCCTAGTTGTAACCATAGAAAACATGACAGATCCTATGGCGTTAGCATGTGTAATGTTTTTCATGTCTTTAAATTCAGCTTCAGTTTTGGGACATTGGGGAGAAAAGAGGCTCATGTGGGCAGCAAGAGGAACATTAACAAGCTTGGCATCCTTCATGCCAAATTTGGTAATGACTTTACTTAAGTATGTTTCTTGAGATATTGTCAATATATTTTCCTTTCTGTTCCTATTAATAACCATTCCCAAAATCTTCTTGGCATTCTCCAAGTCTCTTATATCGAACTCAGATTTTAGGAGATTCTTGAGTCTTAATATCTCTGATTTGCTAGAACTTGCTAGCAACATATCATCTACATATAAAAGTAGATACATCTCACTTCTAGCTTTAGTATTGTTATAGTACAAGCAGTGGTCATACTCGCTTCTCCTAAAATCGATCTTCAGTACATATGTATCAAACCTTATGTACCACTGCCTAGGACTTTGTTTAAGTCCATACAAGGATTTTTGTAACTTGCACACAAAATCAAGCTTCTCCTTTTCTTCAAAACCTTGGGGTTGACTCATATAAATGTCCTCTTCTAACTTCCTATGTAAAAAAGCGATATTGACATCTAATTGTTCAAGTTCCCAATTAAATTGAACAATTAGTACAAAAACCAATCTTATAGTTTTATATTTGATTACGGGAGAGAAGATCTCATTATAATCAACACTTTGCTTTTGAGTAAAACCCTTGGTCAGAAGTCTCGCCTTATATCTCAAAGGGCCATTAGAATTAATCCCTCCATTGATTTTGAAAATCCATTTACATTGAACAGTTCTTTAAGTTTTAGGTTTCTTAACCAATTTTCATGTCTTATAATCAAGTAAGGACTTCATTTCCTCCTTCATGACATCTTTCCACTTTTCAGAATCAAAACTATTAATAGCCTCTTCATATGATGAAGGTTCTGAATGTTCTAAGGATTCACCAGAGATTAGAGCAAAGTCAGTCAAATTGTTTATTTCATATCTCGGATTTGGTCTAACTTGTCTCATTTCCCCATCTCTGACCAATTGATAACCTTGAATATCAGTCTCATTCGTGGGGATATTTATGTTCCCAATATCAGTTTCAACCTCAACTTGAGGTACTTCTACTTCACCTCTATCTGTGTTAACAATATTCTCATCAGATTGTTCAACATCAGCTTCATCATTTTCAGGTTGAGTTTGACTGAGTCTAGCTAGCTCTACGTCAAACTGTGAAGTACTCTCTTTAGTTTGCTCTTGGTGATTATCAATTTTTTTCTCAAACATGACATTTCAGACTCATTAAATACCACATTTCTACTATTAATGATCTTAATGCCTTGAACACCTAACACCCACAACATGTACCATTTCACCACTTCAGGGTACCCCAAGCATAATGCATTTAGTAGCTTTAGGGTCTAACTTTCCTTCAATCTGATGTGCATATGCCGCACATCCAAACGCCCTAATGTGAGAAAGGTTTGGGGGCTTTCCAATCCAAAGTTCCTGTGGAGTCTTAAACTTGACAGAACTACATGGACATCTATTTATCAAATAAGCAGCTGTAGTCACAGCCTCAGCCCAAAAACCTTTAGCTAATCCAGAACTGATCAGCATATACCTAACTTTATTCATAAGTGTTCTATTCATTCTTTCAGCGACCCCATTTTGTTGAGGTGTATGTTTAACAGTTATGTGTCATATAATCCCCTTTTGTTTATAGAAGTTATCAAACTCAGCATTACAGAACTCCAAACCATTATCAGTTCTTAATGTCTTTAACTTCTTATCCAATTGATTTTTAACCATCTTTAACCAAGTTCTGAATTTTTGAAATGTCTCAGATTTATTTGTTAGTGGATAAGTCCATACCTTTCTTGAGTAATCATCAACTATAGAAATGAAGTACTTATTGCCTCTAAAGGTGGGGTGACTTTCAGGTCCCCATAAATCTGAATGGAAATAATCTAGGGGCTTAAAAGTGGTATGTAACCCAGTCTCAAAGCTTACCCTATGAGATTTTTCCAACGCACATGTTTCACAAAATTCAAATGGTTCAATCATATCTTTCTCAAGTAGTTTTTGATTAATTAGATACTTCAAACCCTTATTTTCTATATGTCCCATTCTGTTGTGCCATAATTTAAATTTGTTTTCAATTATAGTCAAAGATTTTGCTTCTTGAGGAGTAATAGTCTCTCCTTTAATATAGTACAATCCATTCCCTTTAGGTCCCTTAAGAATTACCAAAGATCCATTCACTTTCAGGGTGTTATTATATGACTTGAAAGTATGTCCCTCATCTTCAAGAATTCCCAATGAGATGAGATTTCTTTTAAGATTTGGGACATATCTTACATTCTTATTCTAATGGAGATGTCACCAATACCAAGACCACTCTGAGAGTTATTATCACCCATATACACTTTCTCGGGTTCAACATCTTTGTAATTATTAAACCATGACCTATTAGGACACATATGGAATGTACACCCTGAATCTAAGATCCAGTCATTATCAACTTCTTCATTCGACACAGTCATTACAAGGAAGTAGGCTATCTAATTCAGAACCTAAGGCAGAATTGTTCAATTCATCATTATTGTGATCCTTGTGTTTCTTCTTCCATTCAAAACAATCTCTCTTAAAGTGACCTAATTTTCCACAATGATAACACTTTTTATTGCTTTTATCTCTTAATTTGGATTTGAATCTTCTGCTGTTGAAGTTATGTTCTTTTTTTCCGTTCTCCCTCTCACAAACATGCTCACCTATCTTGTAATTGTTTTAGATTCTTTCTTGATCTCCAATTCCCGAGATCTGAGAGCATTAGTGACAATTGTTTGTGTTAGAGCATCTCTTGAGTATTTGATTGTATTCTTTATGTCCTTAAATGAATCATGTAAAGAATTAAGAAGAATCACGGCAAGGTCTTCGTCATCAAATTTCTTTCCATTATGAGCTAGGCTCTTAACTAGGATACTAAAGTCGCTCAAATTAGCTTCCAAGTTCTTTCCACTATCCATCTTAAAGCTAAACAATTTCTCTAAGAGTTAGATTTTATTAGGCAATGTCTTAGTTAAGAACAAAGTATCTAAAGCAGTCCACAAGTTCCTAGGAGTAGTATGTTCTTCAACTTGTCTTACAATATCATCAGATATGTGCAAAATAATATAACTGTATCCTACTTCATTCATATCTAGAATTTCGTCAACTTTAGCTTTCAATTCATCAGAAAATGTCTTAGGATCATCAAAGGCTTTAGCAACCCTTTGTTGGACCAATATGGCCTCCATTTTCTGCTTCCAAATCGAGTAATCCCCATTTTCATCGAATTGTGATAATTCGACATTCGAACCCATCACAGATTCTGTAAAAGAGTGGTTATTACTTGTGGACATAAGTGATTTTCAATCTGAATATCACTTAAGTTGCAGAAAAAGTTTTGAAAGAATTTTCGTGCAATTTATGACAAGTAAGCAAGACACCGAACGAAACAACAACACTATTAAAATATGCAGAAACTGAAGTAAGAATAAAACAACCAATAACTGTAGAATAAAACAATCAATAACTGAGCAATTAACAATTGTTACCAAACACTCAGATTGATTAATAGATAAGATAAACCCTATATGTGCTCCTATTGCAGACTGGTAATTGATTCAGCATACAATCCACAATATAGATAGAATTTCAAGATAATACTTAAACATGAAAATCAACTTATGGAAAAACTAGATTATAATAATAACAGATTTACAAATTCTTAATGCAATTGTAAACCAATTATTGAAAGGGGTATTGGAATGATCTCACCAAAAATACTGTAATTAAAAGTATTTTAATTCCAATGGCAGTTTCCAGGTTTGTGCTGCACCTCATAGTTATCCACATTCCTCAGTTCAATCAAAATTGCAGTGATGGAAAACTGCACAGTGTAATACACACATCAATACGAACAAGAAAATGGAAAAACAAATTGACAGACCTTACCTACGGCCTTACGAGGCTTAAATACCAATTTGTTGGGATCATTACCCAAGAAAGCCACAAACCAAAATTAATAGTAATGAAATTGGAAAATGCAGAAACTAAATAACGCAAGAAATTGTTCACCCAGTTCGGCAATGCCTAATCTGGGGAGGGGGGGAGGGTAGGGGGCTCAAAGGTAACTCGAGCCTGTCACTATGCAGAGAACCTTCTAAGAGAGAGCTACAACAATTTACAAACCAAGACTCATATCACACCACCACATCCGATCATTGATCCTCATATGGATCTCCTTTATAAGCCAACACTATACAATAACCACCGACTTCACAGCCCAAATTAAAGATGCAAATTACCGGTTGAGAATAAAAATAGATTCAACCTAAACACTGACCCTATATGAGAAATTAATACACCCCAAGGCTCAGTCACAACGATTGTAATACAACAACAGTATGTAGATTACACTTCAAGAACAAAGAGTAGAAAACTCTCGAGAAAAACACCAAAAAATCGCCTAACTCCGGAGAGCCAAAATGAAACCATGTGAGAGCAAGGATAATGCCGCTACAGTTGCAATGGGAGATATTTATCCACTTTGTCTACAGTCATTGATTAAGATCAATGGTCCAAAAGAATTCTAATAAAACACAGATCCAAGTAAAGGCAAAAGAAACAATAACAACTAGCCAAGAATAGAAAAATGTGTTTTCACTTAAAGAATCGATTTTAGTAGAATCACAATTTACAGCACCAATCTTTAACAACCTTCTCATCAAGCAAGAAGGCAATAACTGGATCACTAGAGAGCAGTTTTATCCGTGCAAATATCTGTAACATCCGTGCCTTCTATTAAGGAAAAATTACTACCAATGTAATTGAATAAGCAAATCAATCTCATAGTAGGAAAAATATTCAAATCTATTTTATAGGTATTCTGCAATAACAATTAAGGTAATGCTTCTACCAGCCCAAAATAAGCAAGAGATTGTTTATGGATACAGTGGCAAATTAGAGAAACCAAATTATTCTATGACGAGACATCAAATAGAGAATAAAGTCATTGAACATCTGCAATCAGTTGATCCTCCCTAAAATCTTTATCTTGCAACCTGTCATCACACCTTTTGTAGATAAGATGAGCATCTACACACTCATAGTAAAGGCGAAGCTGGAGTCTATTTCCATCCTTTTACAAGGGATTTCTACATATTGGACAAATGTCGCTTCGCTGACTACATTCATTGCATAAGGAGGCATGGCCGCAAGATATCAAAACAATTTGTACGCAGCGTCCACAACTTCTCAGATCCCTAGTTGCCCGACATCGCTCTACTTTAGCTTCGATGTACAACTCAATTGGATCAATTGATGCCAAATGTTACAATGCTGCCTGCAAGTATAGGGGATATAAGCTCCACAACTTCTTAAGCCCTCGTTTGGCCCCCATTATTTAAGATTATAATTTTTGGAATAGTGTTTTTTTAGAGATTGAGAAGTTGAAAAAGAAGAAAAAGCTTTTTTTTTTTTATGTATAACATTATTTTATTAGAGCGTATGTGGTTAAAAAGAAGATAGAGAAAAATGTGTCAAAATTTTAATGGAGGCTAAAGGGGAGCTAAATCATTAAATAGCCTCAGCCTCAAGTATCAAACGAAATATTTCTTAAGTTGAAAATTTTGCCACTTAAGAGTATACTACTATTATTCCAATTTTCATTTTTCAAAAACAAAAAGGCCCAAAATTTTTTAAATTACATCTTAATTGTAATAAAAAAATCATGTATTATACTTATAATATGGATACGAGTATATATAAGAAGCACGTAACCAAACCATACATCAAAAAAGTCTCTCTAAAACCCTAACTCAGTGACCTAGAACCCGTCTTACTGCGCAATTAAATTACAAAAACCCTTTTGACTTTTGAGTTTGAGTTTTAGTAGAAATCAGAATGAAGCTGAATAGCCAGAAACTAATGTGGTAGCAAGGATTTTAATGCCTCTGGTGTCAGGAGCGGACCCAGCACCCAGCGAGGGGGACGACTGCCCGTATTGAATCTGCTGAAGTCTTGACACTGTCGGGGGCTGCCAGGTCAAGCTACTTTGGCATGACCGAGAGTGGAGTTGCATATTCAGGTTCCCAAAGGATTTTGCAGATTGGCGCAAAGTAGCAAGTTGCTTTGATTCCATATTTGTTGGGATACCAATAATTGGTTTGTAGCCTTACCAAGTGCTGCTGCCTAGCTTTGTGGTGGGAGCTAACCTGAAGAAGTAAGAGAAGACGGGAAGATCTGAAGAAGAAGAAGAAGAAGAAGAAGACAACACCTGGGCCTTTTTTTTTTTTTAGTTTTGGCCCATTTGTTTTGGGCTGAGAGAGTTGGGCCTTTTTAAAAAAATTATGGCCAATAAAATGAAATAAGATTCATCAATAGAATTCCGTCTTTTTTATGTGTTCACCCAGTTCTTTTCTTATTTATTTATTTATTTATTTATTTTGTGTACACATTTATGAATTTGAAGAAAATAACAAGAATTAAGAAGATTAGCATTTCAATTTTTTAGTTTTTCACCAATAAGCATTTNAATTTTTAATATTATTTAATTAAATATTAATAAATAATCTCGCTCTTACGATCATTGATCGTCGATGGTCAATGGTCAACGTCCGCCCATGCTGAACTTTTGTGCTGGATCCACCACTGTCTGGTATGTGTGTGTGTAAGAGAGGGAAGGTGGGAGAGGTAAGAGTAGGGTATTTGAACAATTTCGAGAGTTGTTTGAAGTGCCATAAAATTAATTGTAGAGGGTGTTTGATGCCCATTTTTAAGAAAAGAATGTATTTTATGATATGATGTGATGGAAAATATGTTGTTAAAAAATAAGGAAAGATCTTGAATTTACGTGTAATATTATTTTATTGAAGAATGTGGGGTTGAAAATAAGTTTTGAAAAATGAATTTTGAGAAGAATGTTGATCAAACATGGCCTACAAAAGTTACATTTTAATCTCAGTGGTACACCTAGAGTTTTTAAATTATTTATTCTTCCTTTTATAACGATTCAACCTTGTCTTTGCCTACTACAAAAGATACTTGTAGTAACAACTATCAACTAATATTTACACTACTAACTAGAGGGAAATTCAATAGATGTATCTTTCTCAGTCAATTTTAAAATCGCCACTTTTTCAAAAATAGACACAAATGGCCATTTTGAACCAAAGTATTCCTGAAAAAAACTTCATATTCTAAGAGCATTTTCAAGAAACGAGTTAATTGTTATGTTTACGATTTACTCACTCAACTTCAAAGTGTTTCATAATGCTTACTGAACTTTGTCCGCTTGCACTCCGTCTATCACCCTAAAAAATTCATGACCTTATTCCCTAATGTGGTTAACGAAAATCTGACGTGGCAAATTACGACTGTTAAAAAAATTACAACTCAGTCAAACTATTGTTTCATTACTCATCTAACTTGCAATTGGTCACAGCTTACTCATCAAACTTCAAAATATTTTCCAATAGTCACTCATCTTTAAGATGTTGTATTCCATCCATCATGTGCCATATTTCATTCCCTTTGTTGCTAATATTCACAGGAAATTCCACGTGATAAGTTACAATTGTTAAAAAAATTACAACTAAAAACCCACTAAAATCCTTTACAATCGTTTACTATGCGAAAAATGTGATTTTCTTGAGTTAATAGTTTGATTAACTTCTAATTTTTTTAACTATTGGAACTTACCATATGGAATTTTCTTGCGAACATTAGCAACAAAGGGAATGAAATGTGGAGGATGATGGATGTAGTGGAACATCTCAAAGATAAATGACTATTGAGAGGCATTTTGAAGTTTGGTGAGTAAAATGTAATCAAGTACAAGTTGGATGAGTAATTAAACAATTGTTTGGTTGAGTTGTAATTTTTTAACAGCCTAACTTGCCACTTCGGATTTCCTTTAGCTACGTCATCGACTAAGGTAACGTATTTTTTATGGTGATGGATGAAGTGCAAACGGACAAAGTTCATTAAGAATTGTAAATCCCTTTGAAGTTTAGTTAGTAAACCAAGATCATGGTATAAATTGGGCGATTATTGAAACAATAACTCCCAAGAAACTATCTAATTTTAAAAACTATATTTAGCAAATCAGAGAGTATCTATAAATTTACATTAAAAAAATTTTAAGTATTCCAACAAACACTTTTATTTTTAACACTTGATTTTACTGCTTCCAAAAATTATTTATTATTCTTCCTATATTTTACTTTCTCTAACTTCCCTCTAGATTATTATATTATGTTTTTCATTGAAAATTAAAATACGTTTAAAGTATTTAATTCAAAGTATTTTAATTTTAAAGACTGTGTTTGGTTTTTCAAATTTTTCATTTTAAAATGTTAATTTAAAAAGTTTCTTGAAGCTTAATTATAAGGATTAACTCTTTAAAATATAGTTAATTATATGTTTAAAGAGCCTTTTTAAAGACGCTCTAATTAAATCTTTATTAAAGAAAATGGCTGAGTTAATTACCTAAGACACACATTCTTCCCAAGTTTTCGACTAATACCATAGACCTGCAGCCGCCACCTCTCTTGGTGGGGCTATTCTGCCATCATGGCTGAGCCGCCCGGCCATAGGAAGGATCCTACACCACCAATTCGAATAATCACATCTCTTCTCCTGCTATCCCAACCTCATATGCCTATGCTGTATCTTCTTCCTTAATACGCCATGACCTCGCCTCTATACCTGTGATGGTTGTTGTTGTTTCATTAAGACAGTCACAATGGAAGGAAGGGAAATATGCTGTCGTATTTTCCCTACTTGAATTACAGCGATCTGAAGCTCCCCTGCAATATGCTCTTATTGCAAAATTCTCAAAATCTCACCCTCGAATGGATGTTATTCGACACCATATTAGCACCAAATGGGGTTGTCGACTATTCCAATTGTCAGTTTCATCGAAAGGCGCCATGTTCTGATTAAGCTTCAAAATGCAGATGACTTCTCAAAAACCTGGACGCTTGACTCATAATCTATTGAAGGTTCACTATTTCGGCTATTCAAATGGTCAAGAGATTTTAACGCAACAGAGGAGTCCCCAGTTGCTCCGATTTGGATTAGATTGCCCTTTCTACCATTAACTTTCTAGATACCTTCTTATTTGCAAGCCATTGTAAAACCACTTGGTAACTATTTGGACACAGATCTCCCAACACTCACTTTTACACGGCCAAGTTACGCCAGAGTATGTGTTGAAATCGATATTTCGGTTGCAAGGGAAGATGTCATCTGGATTGGTTCAGATAGTGGTGAAGGGTTATGGCAAGAGGTGGTGTATGAGAGATCTCCTAAGTACTGTGTGCATTGTCGACTTCATGGCCATGAGAAGGTTGATTGCAATCGATTGAACAAACAACATTACAATGTGTTAGGCCCCAAACAGAAAGATTCTATAAGGAGTACCTCTGTTCTACTAGATAATATGAGTGATTTGAAAGTGGATGCTCAAGCAGAGGAAGAAAAGGAACAGAAGTTGAAAGCTACAAATGATAATGGAAAGGATGTTATTGTTGTAGTGAGTTCGAAACATCCGGTTGCATCTATCAATATTCAAAATCTGAATTGCAGCTCGACGACAGAGGAATTTGTTGTGAATGATGAAAGACAGGAAAATATGATACCTACAGAGAATGATACCATTATTGAAGAGCAAAACCAAATTAAGGTTAATAATGCAAGCGACAATTACACATGAGACGGAGCTTCAATAAGGATTCAAAAGAGGAAGCAGTAATTGTAGAAGCAAAAACTTCTCTACTTGGGGATTTTCTTCCAGTAAAAAAGAGGTCTTTAGCATCACCTTAGAGCATGATTCCCACTCGAGAAATTGATGGCATTCCTATAGGTAACTCCTTTGATGCATTAGTTGATACTTTTTGGAGGCCCCATGGCGGACTGGTGGAGATCAAAATTTAAGACCTGAAAGGGATGAGATTTACCACTCTGACTCAGATGTACCAGATATCAGAGCCAATAATAGACGCAATAGGAAGCTTAGTAATATTTCTGACCTGCTGGTCAGAGATATTCTTCTACAAAATATCTGATGAGTGCATTCCTTGTTTGGAATGCAAGGGGGGTTGGTACTACAACAACCCGCCACCTTAAATTAATTTTTCGTAAGTACAATATATTTTTCTGGCCATTCTTGAACCTATGTTACCATTTAATCAGGCTCCTCATTTTGCCAAAAAGCTTGGTATCTCCCAAGTTTGTTCTAATGAAAGCGAAGGAGAAAAGGTTTGGCTGTGTTTTCCTGCTAATCACAGTTTTACCTTGTTAGGAACTACAAATCAATTCCTAGCAATCATTTTGAATTGGAAAGGAGTCAATGTAGTGTTGGTGGTGGTTTATGCGAAGTGCGATTATTTGTTGTGGAGATCTCTTTGGTCCTCCCTTAAGCCAATTTTGTCTACCAATTTACCTGTAATATTGGTAGGGGATTTTAATATCGTGAAAGCTGATGAAGAGAAACTTGGAGGGGGTCTAGTTACGCGAGCTGCTAAGCAAGATTTTGTGTAATTTATTGATACAAATGCGTTGTATGATGTTCCTTTCACATGCTTTCGGTTTACGTAGCATCATAACTGGAATGACTCATTGTTATGGGAACGGCTTGATAGGGCTCTTGTCAATCATAATTGGATGGTTGCTTTTCCTGACTCTATGGTGATACACCTTGAGCGTAACCATTCTGATCATGCGCCCCTTCTAATCCACACAGAAGAAGATAATAACAGGGGGCCTGTGAGTTTTAGATTTCAAAAGATTGGCTTTAACACTTTGCTTTTCTTCTATGGTGACAGAATCCTGGACGAGACCTTGCTCTCTTTTTGGTATAGCTCGGGTTTCTTATAACTTGAAGAGATTAAAGGCAGGCCTAAAACTTTGGAACAAAGTCGTCTTTGGGAATATTTTTCAGAAAATCAATGATATGCATGATGAAATCCTTATACTAGAAACCAACATTCAAACTGATCACACTTTGGATGCAAACCTCACTGCTCTAAAAGGTGAGTTAGATAGACTATTGCTGCAAGAGGAGATTTATAAACGGCAACGGCCAGGGGTTAAGTGATTGTCATGTGGGGATAAGAACACAGCATTCTTTCATGCTAATGCTAGGCAAAAGAGATAGAAAGCTATGATACATAGTATTAATTCTGATGTCGGTATTCTCACTGACCAAGATGCAATGCAAGAAGCTGCTATTGACTTCTTTAAAAATCATCTCAATGCCGAGGGAAATACTACAACAGAATATAGGAAGATGACTTCTCTTATACCAAGATTAGTTACTAATTCTGACAATGACATGCTCTTGAAGGAAGTTACTGAGGCTGAAGTTCTAGCTGCAGTTAAGGCTATACCTGAAGATTCTGCTCTGGGACCTGATGGTTTTACTTCATCTATTTTTATCCACACTTAACCAGTGGTTGCTGAAGATATAGTAATGGCAGTTCAAGAATTTTTTAGGAGAAAAGACCTGAATGATGCAGTTGGGGGCTTCTATCATTGCTTTGGTGCCTAAATCAGATTATCCCAAGACTTTTTAGGATTATAGACCTATAAGTTTATGTCAGGTATTTTACAAAATTATTTCCAAAGTCGTCACCAACCGGTTGATTTTGGTTTTACCTAAATTAATTTCAATGAATCAAGGTGGCTTTATTACTGGTAGGATAATATCTGAAAATGTTGCAATGGCTTAGGAGTTAGTTCATGATCTAAATAAGTGTTCCCAAGGTGCCAATGTGATAATGAAAGTAGACATGGCAAAGGCTTTCGATAGGGTCTCTTGGGACTACTTGTTAGAAGTGTTGAAGGCGTTTGGATTTGCAGATACTTGGGTCTCTCTTATCATGAATACTATTTCTTCGCCACAGTTTTCCGTTAAAATTAATGGTGTATTAGCTGGTTTTTTCACTCCATCTCGGGGACTCAGGCAAGGCGACCCATTATCTCCATTGCTATTCATCCTCAGTGAAGAGCCACTTAATAGGGGGTCTAACAAAGCTTCTAGAAGATGATTTCTTGGTGTTTACTAATGGCACTCGACGTAGCCTTAAAGTATTAATGGGATTTCTCTGTAGTTATGAAGCGGTCTCTGGGCAGTTAATTAATGCGGGTAAGAGTTCTTTTATAGTCCACAAACGAGTTGCAACTTCTAGAAAGCATATCATTGCAAATACAACAGGATTCAGAGAAAGTTCACTCCCTTTTTACTTATCTTGGAACACCTCTTCATTTCGGGAAACCTATTTCATCAATGTTTGCCCCCATGCTTGATAAGATCAGGAAAAAATTAGTGGGATGGAAAGGTAAGCTTCTATCCATGGGTTGAAAGCTCGCCTTAATCAAGTCAGTATTAAGTTCCATACCTATCTATTTATTTTCAGTGATTACACCCTCCGTAAAAGTTGTTAAAGAGATTGAAGCTCTTTTTGCCAATTTTTTTTTGGGAGTAATAGATGATGGTTTTAAACGTTATTGGATTTCTTGGAAAAACATCTGTTATCCACAAAAGGAAGGAGGTTTGGGTGTTCGTAATCTTTTCGATGTGATCCAGTCGCTTCAGTGTAAAATGGCATGGAGAATAATTACATCACACACTCTGGGCAGATTTCATGAGACAAAAGTATTTCAGTCATAATCTGGACTTAGCCAACATTCTTACTAGTATTAAAGATTCATCATTTTGGAAAAATGTTCACATCGTTTTCCATTTATTTTAGAACATAGCATATGGCTAATCCATGATGGTCGTGCTCTATTTTGGTAAGACAATTGGAGGGGTTCGGGTGCTTTGGCTACACTTGGTTGGACTATTAACACCCCAAATTTAAAACTCCATGACGTAGTTTTAAATGGCAAATGGAACTTGGATAAGATTTTTTCTCTAGGTGGTTCGTTAGTGGAGGAAATCCAATGTGCTCAAGTTCCACTTCATAGCGATATAGATGAACTAATTTGGTGCCCTTACAGCAATTGTTTATTTTCTACAAACTCAGCTTGGTCTCTTACCAGAACTACTAGACCTTCTACTCTACCATATAAGATCATTTGGAACTCTACCATGCCTCCAAAAATTTCGATTTTTTGTTGGCGCCTTTGGCATAATGTGGTTCCTATGGATGAAGTGGTTTGGTGTTGCGGGGTTCCTATTGTCTCCAGGTGTCAATGTTGTTCACGGGGTCATGTAGAAACAATAGATCATGTTTTTGCAACCAGTTATACTGCTCTTCAAGCATGGTAATATTTTGGAAAATTATTTGGAGTTAGAATTCCTGCCACTATCTCTTGGCGGTCTACCATATTACTTTGAAATGCTCATTTTGGAGGTTCCTCGCAAGAACATCTTGTAGCTTTACTTATTCCACCACTTCTTTCATGAGAGCTGTGGTTGGCCAGAAATTCAGTAAGATTTAAAGATGAAATAGTAAACTTGCACAAAATATGTACTAAAGTAAAACGTTGGCTGCACGAATTGAATGTTTTGCTAAAACCAAAGAAAAAGTCTCCTTTTTCCCATTTCTCACAGGTGATGCACATCCCTACGGTTCCAATACGAGTAAAAGCTCCATTTCTTGTAAAATGGTACCCTCGTCAACATGGTTGTTATAAACTAAATATTGATGATGCAAGTGCTGGAAATCGAGGCTCGGTTGGATGTGGTGGATTGCTTCGGGATTGGCAAAGGAAGGTAATTTTTGGGTTCTATTATTCTCTTGGGGTTGGTACTAACACTTTAGCTATGGTATCAGCTCTTAAGTTAGGGCTTCAAATATGCTATGTCCTTGGCATAGAAAGGATTGCTATAGAAATAGATTCTAAAGTGGTGGTTCATTGTTTCCATCATCATGTTACAATACCTTGGTCTGTTCGATTAATTTAGGAGGACATTTTGGAGCTTATCCATGTTATATCTATTGATATATCACATATTTATCGAGAAGCAAACCAGGTGGTAGATTCTTTAGCGTGTCTTTGATCTCAAAGTCGTTCGGATTTCTTAGAATCAATCTCTAGTTTCCCTAGATATATACTATTAGCTGCATTCGTTTGGATATTTGTAATTTACCCCGTTTTCGTTTTCCGTAGTTGTAACCACGATTTTCCTCCACCACAAGTGAGGGCCTAGCAAATAAAGCCCTAAATTTAAGCCAAAAACAAAAGGTTTGAAACTTTTAATTCAAAAAAAAAAAAAAAATCTTTATTAAAAGTTGGATCAAAATATCTTGTCTTAAATTCCAAGTAATTCTCCAGAAATTAAAAATCAATTTTTCCTCCTCTCATTTAATCTCGACACGTTAAAATCTGACAAAAAGTATTCAACCTCCTAATTTCTCTCCTTTCCGGTCTCCTCCTAATTCTTCCTCTATAAAGTCTATTTCTCTCTTTACGATCAGTCATTTGACTATATTTATTGAGCGAAATCTCTATATTAATGGAATGATTTTGTTATTCTTTCATTGATTTTTTTATTTTATGAAAGAGATGTTCGGGTAAGGGTTTATAAAAAATATTTTTTCATAAAGAGTATCAAATTATAGTAAACCGATTTGACACAAAAATATCTACAACAAAAATGATAAAAATTTTCACAAAATTGTACACATTTTGAAGATGCGTTATAATCAATATACAGACTAATATAAACAAAGGAAAAATCTACAAACAAAGAGGTCTGAACAATTTTAGAACAAAAAGACAAAAATGTGAACTATCGAATTAAATTTCCAAATTACGAAACTTTCTAATCTAAACACTCTAGACATGAACTATCTACAGAATGTTGTACCCAAACAGAAGAAATCACTGGATAAACTTTCATGCTCATGATTTGAGCATGTACTACAGGCTGAATTGAATATTAATGAACATGACAATCACTATTTTACATGTCTTGTTTTCGTTATAAAGTTTAGTCTTATTCAATTCAACGTACCAAAATTACCATAACACTTTTAGTCATTTCGACAATGCGTAATCGGACTACATCCCCTCGTGTATGTATTTGCAGGATTTGATGGTCTACAGTTCCCTTCT
>CAIGRB010048061.1:13953-27626 GCA_903798255.1 Fraxinus quadrangulata | reverse complement strand
ACTCAAAACAAGTACATGTTCGAGAATTGGTTGAAGGAGCCAAAAGCTTCCCATTTTCCCCATTAAATGCTGTCTTCCTCTTTCTTTTGATGAATTACTTTGTGGATTAAGACCACTCATGAAAATTTTGGTCATGACCTGGAAGCAAGGGTTTTAAGTAGGAAAAAGAGAAGTCAAGGTTGCAGGTTGGATCTTTATTATGAAGAAGATGAATCAGCCCTGATTCCAGACAAAAGTGATAAATGGTGACAAGGGCTTGGGTAAGGGAGTCTGGAAATCAATTCTGGGAAAATCAATTCTGGGAATTAAGAGAAGATAGTGGGAAATTGATGCCATTTCACAGGAAAAGTTAGGAGGAAAAGAATCAACAACGAAGCCAGAAGAAGGCGATGATAGCCACCAGATTCCAGCAAGAACAGACCAGAAAAACTCTAGAAAAAGACTCACTGCTCTGCCACCATGTTGAAATCGGAATTTCATTCACACGATTATTGACATTAGAATTGGGATATTAATACAGCTATGAGAATCTAAAACGAAAAAAAACCCCTATTCTAGGAGAAATGGCAGTCTCCACATAATTCAATATATTTTAGGATATATTACAATGAGGAGAGAATCATAATAGAAAACTAGAATCCCCTTAACAAATGATGACTTTCACAGCATTACTATAACAAACTCAGACCACATAAAAAAATCATCTAACTTCAATTTAAACCAGAAAAGACAATTTGCCTTCCAAATGGTTTTCCCCAAAGGGAAATGATAGTAAATGAAATATCTGTTGCTCAGTAGCGCCATTATATAGGAAAAAGGATACTTGAACTCCACGAAATATACAAATGTCTAGGTAAAGTGAACCTTTTCTTTTAATTATTACTAGGAAAGTGAAATGGGAAGTACAATGTAGTTGCTAAAAGAAAAATTGAGATTTTGGAATAACTTTTCGACTTTCAATTCTAGAAATAACATTTAACACAAATGAAAGTAAATAATGTAATAAACTTCAAGAAAAAGGAAGTATGAGACCTGTAACAATCGATTCATTGGAACCGCTCGCTTTAGATCCCAAATGATTTCTGAAGTAGCATTCAGCTGACTGCGTGTAAGGGAATATGGAAGAGCCTCCACGAATTTTTTGGTCATACAGGACCATTCTTCCATAATCGTTGTGTTCAACTCAGGCTTCCTGTACTTATCAAGTAACCCATCCTTCTCTATCTTTGTACCAAGACCCTCAAGCATTTGAAATAACCTTCCCAACTGAAAAGGAAGAAAATAAGTGAGAAGGAAAAAATTATAATAGTCTGATAAACAAGTTCCCCAAGAAAAAATGATGTGTATCATTTGCATCATCATAAATTCAATCATAAATAGGCTTCCATTGAATGCATTAAATTAATAACAATGAACAGCTTTCACGTAGAAGCTAGTAATCTTTAGGACAAGAGAAAAGTTATCTGCATAAGAAAAGCCAAGTCTAGGTAAACACATCATCAGCTTAGCGTGGTGTAAAACACCATCTACTGCTATCTTTGCAAATCAAGTGCCCCATATATTTATATCAAAGAGAAGAAATAATCTTAGTACTAGACAATTTTAAGAGAAGAATATAGTATTTGTACCTAAGAACACAAGGTATTAGCAATCTAGCTTGTTAAACAAATTCCCTGATCTCTTTCGCCAAGTCTCTTCCTCCATTTAAAGTGAATATACTTATAGCCCTTGTTTGACAATCATTATTTTCAAACTCTTTTTTTTTTTACATACTCATTTTCAATCACATTCACGCAATAAAATATTTTGCATGTAAATCCAAAACTTTTCACTACTTTCTAACCGCACATTCTCTTAAAATTCACTATTCAAAACTCTATTTTCCCCAAATAATAATTGTCAAACAGGGGCTTAGTTTACTCCGGGGAAGTAGTTAAATAAAATAAATAGCCCCAAAAGAAGATTATAGACAATCTTAGTACTAGACAATTTTAAGAGAAGAATATAGTATTTGTACCTAAGAACACAAGGTATTAGCAATCTAGCTTGTTAAACAAATTCCCTGATCTCTTTCGCCAAGTCTCTTCCTCCATTTAAAGTGAATATACTTAGCCCTTGTCTGACAATCATTATTTTCAAACTCTCTTTTTTTTACATACTCATTTTCAATCACATTTACGCAATAAAGTATTTTGCATGTAAATCCAAAACTTTTCACTACTTTCTAATCACACATTCTCTTAAAAATCACTATGCAAAACTCTATTTTCCCCAAATAAAAGTTGTCAAACAGGGGCTTAGTTTACTCCAGGGAAGTAGTTAAATAAAATAAATAGCCCCAAAAGAAGGTTTGGTAAAAGGGTCCTTCTGGACCCCAAGAAAACACATGACAAAACATATCCACTCTATAGTATTTTTATGAGGAGAACACCAAGGAATAGGATAGACTATACTTAATTGATTATCATATTCAAAGATTTAATTTTTGGATTTTTACTAGAAGCTTTAGTTAATATAGGCATTCCTTCGTACAACCCTCACTTCCTTATTATGAAGTTCAAAAAAAAAACTAAGATTTTCGACGGCCATTAATGCACTGAATACCAAGAACTATAGAGATATAATTAGTTCCTGCAGTAATTCAATGTTTTTGTCAGGTTTGGTCCTATATGGATGTGTGCTCCTATGCCAATATGGAACTGATGAAGAAAATATAACAGAGTACAAAAATCAAGGTCATTAACGGGATATGGAGATGAAGAGAGATAAGAGAGCTGTGATAGGTTGTAGAAGTGGAAACCAAATTAATTGTGGGTCAGGAATGGGAAAAGAGAAGTAAGACAGAGGTATTAACAATATCTCAGTGTGCCAAAGTAAAACAAATTCCTCCCAAAAAAATACTCATAATTAGGACATCAAATTTGACAGAAAGGTAAATAGAGGAATAAAGCAAAAGCGTGGAAGGAATTAATTGAAAAAACAAGCATATGCCATCATTACCTGAAGATAAAAGAACTCATCAAATATAAGCCTTTTTCGAGCTAAATCGGCCTCATTTAAATTTTTTGGCTGGTGAATGCCAATATATGCCTGCATTTTGACCCAAAAAAAAAAAATCATATTTCTGCCCATAAATGAACATGGAGTATGAAATATTCACAAAACACATGGAGTATGAAATATTCACAAAACCTTCATTATGAGTTTTGATATGATACAATCAAGCTGCTGGAAGTTACAAAATTGCAATGTTATATAAGATAATCCTGGGTGGTAAATTTCTATATACGGTGATAGTTACATTCCTCTTATTTAATTATCTTATATAATCTTATAAATTGAAGTGCAATTTGAAAGTAAAAAGTCGGTGCAGCAACTTGTAACTGTAGCTGCTCTCCCAGATGCCCAAATGAGGAGAGAGATAAAAATTAAAAGATTTAATCAATCGAAAAATGTCCAGAATGGAATAACAAATTCATGGATAACTATGTCCATATTAATTAATTTATCATGTTAATTAGACCTTTTTTATTTCCAATTCTATTATCTGAACACGAACATGTTTTAAACTAAAAAGGCAAATACCTTGATTATTTTTTAGCACATGAAGTCAATGTTGAAATAAGAAAATGTGTGCATTTTGATTAATTAATCAAGAAAAAAAATGGTCATGTTCAAACTGGATGGATAGAAACTGGAAGTGCAACAAATTCAAGAATTTCTAGACCCATTATTTGGGAAAGCATTAGTACGTTCTTCCTGTTTCTTTCAAGTAGCAAGGAGGAATGTACAAGTTTCTTTTCCTTTATAAATAGACAAACAGCTGAAAGGAAGGGCTCTGTTATCCTTATCATCTAAGAGCATTTCTTTAGTCATATTTGATTCTGCCACTTTATTCTATACTAGAGCAAAATACTTTTGATCCATCCATTTTGAATATGCGCTTTTTCCATATCCTACATAAGAATGTCTCAATTTGACTACTCGAATAATTTTATTGAAGAGTGCTATTATAGGATTTTCCAAAGTCCTTTTAAATTCTGAAAAAAATCCACGACTAATACAAAGGACAGATTGATGGTTATTTCTTTACATAGGCCCCGTCGAAAACAATAAATAAAAATTAATATAAGGGCAACTAAAATAGATCTAAGAATGATAGCAGTAATTGCTCCGAACGGGAGAAGGGAAACTAAGATAGTTATATAATGATTGGAAAACCTAGTCCTCCATCATTGCTTAGACAAGAAAGAAAATATTATACGATGGTTTACTTACATCTGAAAGACACAAAAGACCGAAATCCTGAGTGACATCTTTAGGTATAGGGTCAAGATTGTGCGGCAGGGTCTTTAGAGCTCTGAAAAATGTCAAATCACACTGCATTAGAATGTGAACACACAAGATAAAACAAGAGAGAGATTTAGAATTAAATACAACGAAATGCATTATGTATGCCAAATTTACAATGTAAATGAAGAAGTAAAAGATATAATGGTACATCAAATTTACGCACAACATTGCCATGTAGACTGACCAGACAGAATTTCTATAAGAGAATGGAAGCCAGTAAATTCTTACATGTTCTACCTCTGATATACATAACTTCTCCTTTTACTTTACATTTTACAAGAAAAAGACAAGTTAAATCTTCAATTTTGCCTAAAACAGTCTTAGGTGTTCACCTCTCCATGCATCAGTAAATGCCTTGTTCTTATATAACAATTTAATTTGTGGACATGATCAAATTAGATGCGCTGCTTTTCTATTTGAGAAGTCCTAAACTAATATGTAGCTTGCAGAAGTACATTAATGCAATCTTGAAACTCTCTCCCCATACTATTACTTGTTAAAACAACAGAGACCCAATCTGTTTACTTATTCGTCATTTAGATATAAGATTGGATACCTATGAACCCTTTGTTGACTGAATGAAAAACATAAAAAGGATGAGAAAAATATAAATCATGGTAACAATCCACTCAAAAAAAAAAAAAAAGAGAAAAGAAAAGAAAAGGCATGAACTTAAAATTGTTTACAGCCATTATTTTTTGACAAATAAAGAGGTTTACAATTCAAGATTACTTATAAATAATATTTTATTTGCAGTGACAACAAGATGCAGACCTATACAAGATGTGCAAACATAATACTAACGGGACTAATTATCAACTTGGATACAGTAGTCATGGCACAAGGCAGAAATGACCTGGTTTTTGTTGCATGACGAGTGAACATTTTTATCTAACAAGATAAAAGATGTGAACCGTGAGAGAGAGAGAGAACAAGGAAAAGGAGGAGGAGAAGAAGAAAAGGGTAGAGAAATAGCAGTCTCAGTCCATTATGAATTAGTTAACCAATGAGACCAAGTTTCGGGACACAGACCTTGAAATGATATCCCTGAGAAAATCTGGGTTTAGTCCTTTTTTCGAAGGATATATTGGATATGGCCTCCCTTTTGAATACACAGATGAATCTTCTTCGTCTTTGAGCACATCGATATTGTATTCCCTCATTTCAAAGTGATCTTTACAACGCATTGTCCGCACCTTTTAAAAAACCACAGCTATGAGTAAATTTTGCACAAAAAAGCATTTTATACAATCAAAATATCCAAAGCCTCACCCAACAGAAGTTAAAGAAATGAAGGAAAAAGTGAAAAGGTAACATCCTAAAAAGCTACTTCCTGCTACAATGAACTGAAGAAGGCTCTCAACTATGCGCAAGTGTCTAGGTATGTATGGAAAAAAAAACAATATATGAATTTTACTGTAACCTGATGAATCCAAGTCAATCCACTAAAATGAGGATTGCTAGCAAATTAAAAGTTGAAAAATGATCTTGAATAGTAGAAAATCATTAACACCATTACACCAGTACTTCCTTCATATACTAGGCTGGATTCAACCACCCAAGTTGCTGCTTTTGGCTGCATTCAATTGGCTTGTACACAAGTTATAGTGATACATACATTGTGCCAATTCTTCCATCTCCCTTTACAAAGGTACAGGAAAAACAATTTGTTACGTCCCCATTCTGATACCACCATTACCACAGCCATTTGGTAACACTAGAGTTGTCCACGTCATTTAAATAAATTTGTCGTCTCAAATGCCACTACCAAGTTCATAGATTAGAGCCCAAAATTTTCCCAAATTACAAATGGTAAATAAGCATTAAGAGAGTGCATCAACCACCAAACAATTCATCAACTTCATAATCTAAAACATTGTAGATCAACAGATCAATCCCTTGCTTGTTTGCTAAAGAGGCTGATTCCGAACCGTAGTATAGAGTAAGTTCGATACAGAAGGAACTAATCATGTAAAAGTATTATCAGAAAAACAAGTGTCAACAATACTTGAACAGCATTAAGTAATTAAGTATAGCAACCCCACCTTACTTGAACAGCATTAAGTAATTAAGTATAGCAACCCCACCTTACCACTAACACACACAAGATCTCCTTCCTTGTGCTTTTCCTGAAGACTTCGGAGGAAAGGTTGACATGTGAAGCGGGCACCACGAAAAAATTTCTTTAAATGCAAATAAATTTTTCTTCTCTTGCTTTCGGCTTCGTTATCCACGCACTTGAAACTAGCCTCAATATCTGCAACCTCACAAGCCACAACAACTTCCAGAAACGAAAAAGAAAAACTAGCTCGAATTCCCCTGTAGAAAAAAAATGTTGCTTAAAATCCAAAGTCACATATTTAATCACTGTGAAATTTTCCAAAGAACTTGAACCAACCCGCAATGAATAGGGTAGGTATAGTAATTCTATCATATAGTTAGAAAGAAAAAAATTAGTGACCACTGACCAACATAGAACTTTTACAAAATTACAAGACCTAAGACGAATTCTCTCCCGAAGAACATTGCAATGAGGGAGGGAGGGAGGGAGGGAGGGAGAGAGAGAGAGAGAGAGAGAGTTTGCATTATTTAGAGGAAAAGTTAATGCAAAAACATTCTTTTACCATACGTCCTTTCTTGTGTTGTTTAATAATTACCTTATTACTGATATTTTTAGATAGCATTACTTTAATGGTATAAGGGTAAATTGCAAAAATAGTCCCCAATTAGATAGCATTACTTTAATGGTACAAGGGTAAATTGCAAAAATAGTCCCCAATTAGATAGCATTACTTTAATGGTATCCCCCCCCCCCCCCCCCCCAAATTCTTTTATGGGGACTGAGGGAGAGAGTTAGGAGTGATGTCGGGGGAGGGGTAAAGAAATAGTGAATTCCCTTATTATCCCTGCTCTATCAATCATGTGAGATAAACATGCCATCTCAATGTTTTTTTTTTTTTTCTGGACGATATGGTGAGTTGGAACAAAAGATGCCAAAAAATGAATCGCTGGGAAGTTAAATGCCAAGAAAAGAAGGTTGGGGCTAAAAGAGCAAAAGGGAATAAAAGCGCAGGACTATTCTACAATCTACCCAATGTATAACAATAAAATAAATTTTTAAGGAATAATTTACAAGATTTAACTTCGAGAGTAGATAAGAATGAAAGCAAAGTAGTTAAAAGCGAATGCCAATGATCCATCTCAAAAAATTGCAGCAGCATCTACAAAAGTTTTGACAACTAATATTTCGAAAACCCTTGTTCAATCCTTCAATGACTCTTTAAATATCTTGCAGTGAAGTATCCCCCATAAAGGGATTTGAACCAGTTGATAAGACATCTGTGGCACCAAGTTAATTCATGTCCCTGGCATTTTGTATCCCATTATAAAGAAATATGTCTACACATTTGGAGATCTTGTCATGTCCGTAGTTGAGCTTCTTATACTCCAGCTACACAAGCAGTACTTTCTTTGTGCTGCCCAGGTTTCTACTTTCAAGTTCTATCCAAAGTAGAACGTAAAGTATATTCATAGAGTAGAAAATAAGTTGCAGATCTATGTGATGAGCTTTGTAGAAGAAGTATTAGATTCGCAAACATATTTGAAATACTACGTCCAGAGTATGCTTATTGTGAAATCATGAGCTAGTGCGTGGTTGTACCTGCCTAGCACGTGCAAATATGTTCTTGCAGTAGAAATTATAGAACTTGATTCAGAGAATGGAGAAGGACAAGATTCACATGATGACCTCTAGATCAATCCCACTTTTTTTACGTGATGACTTTTTGTATCAATACCATTGTCTTTCTTTAATAACAATGGAATATATATATATCACTTGTTTTCTACTGGCAAATCCAAAAATTAACCTGAATCTGGATCTACATGCCAACCTTGACAGTCATCCCAAATAAGTAATTCTTTTTGTGAAATTTCAATTCAAGATATTCTCATTTTTAGGTCAACATTTGAACTCTACAGACAAATTGAAAATTCACTTACACGTTAAAAACCACTTAATCAATAAATGCTGGAAAATAAGCATTGAAGAACTTAAAACATTACGTGCATCTGTCCTTTCTGTGAAGCAAAGACAGTCATCATTGATAGAAACAAGCATACTTTAGGTTAAGACTAAAATCACGAATTCTTATTCTAAGTTGCATCAAGTATAGGTGTGGGTTTAGACCATAATGGAAAAAGAGGAATTGGTAGCCCGCACCTAATAGGTAAGCAAATGAATCTAGACACCCATCATTTGCTGCATTCTGAAGTATCCAAGTGTGTTTGATGAGGAAACAGGAAGGAATTTGGGAGAAGACTATAAATTAGTAATAGGTGTTATTTTTCCTATTTGTGAATTTCATTTATTTTCTAGGATACGACTCTTGCCAAGGCCTATAAATAAGCTCATATTTAAGGTTTTGAGCACACCCTCTCAATGAATTGAATAATTGAGATTGTCAAGTTTAATCTTTCAAGTAAATTTAGGAGTAGATTTTAGGTTAGTACATCAAGGTTAGTTCTTTCATTTGTGAGAGAATTAGTCATAAACTCATACACTTCTCCATCTTTCAGGCATAAGTTGTCCTTTGGACCTATATATGTGGTTAAAGGCAAAACAAGCAGGAGGTTTGAGCATATCTTCCAAGTTGTACCAAAATCAACAGAAAGTTCATTATTTCCAAGTAGATCGTAGATGAAATAAAAGATAAAGATGTAATATCTGATAGCATGATCAAAAACACATATCCCATAGAAAAGTGGATAACTTAAATAAACTTAGAAAATGTTGATCTCAAGGAGATTAAAAACAAAAGTTATTTTCAGAATAATATAAAGTTGACCTTGAGGATATGATTTTCCCAACAAAAATCAAGTATTGTCCATCATCAATTTCCACCTCAGCATTTTGTAGATCAGCATAGGTGCGGGGAAAGTGGTGTAGCAATTTCCGCAACTACAAGTAAACAAGCAGATCCATTTCAATTCACATCTAAAGTAAACAGTCAGAATCTCCAAATAATCTTTTGATAGCGCACCGTATGAAAACCAGAATTCTCCAGCTGACTAAGCTGCCGTCTACTCAGCCCAGATATGCAGCCGATAGATTTATCAAGAATTTCTGCTACAGATATAGTAGTTTGCTGGGTCCGAGAACTGGAACTGCTGCAAGGTTCTCCCCTAGGGTGATGTAAATCGATTCCCACTTCTGTTTCCAAAGATGGTGACCGAGAATACATAGGAGATTCCTTGAATTTTTCTTCCAGGAGATGAGAACTGTTTACATTTGAAATCTCAGCATATAGAGAATCCGTTGGTCCGTACATACAATTTGGATTGACCCAGTCTGCATCAACAGGACTAGGAAGATATCCTTCTAGAATTTCAGGTGCCAGAGGTTTGCTGCTTCCAGAAGAGTGTATGGTTCCATCATACAACTCCACAGTTGGGAAATATCCCGTAGTGATGGAAGGAAATTGTTTGCATGCCAAGGAGACATCAAATTCAGTATTTTCACGAAACTTTTCTCTAGCTCTCGCATTGTCAATGAAGTCATCTAGACCATTGTAACCCATCAAGACTGATTCCTACAAACAAATCAAGTTTCAACCATGTGAAAACTTCTCAAGAGCAAGAAAATATCATTATTCATACTTAGGAACGAAGCACCATGATAATTCAAAAGCTAAAGCTAGACAGAAAATGAAAATAAACAGGTGTACAATCATCATATAATGGTTAAAACAAGCACTTGAACAAGTAATGCAGTGCCCCATGTTATTTTCCATGTCATAATGTTTGAGATAGTGCAATAAGTTCCTTTTGAGGACCGATGAACCAGTCCCTGAACAAGGAAAATGATCAGAGAAACAAATTGATCAAAAGATATCAAAGAATAATCAATAGCTAGAAACAAGTGAGGAATGGGGAAGCAAAGTATAAGAAACAGTTGTTGAATTGGAAAGTAAACTACATCCAACTCATACAAAACATCAACAATTCCTTAATCCTTAGTTCCAACGGGCATTCTCCATTCTAATAGCCTAAGGACATATGAAAAATGCTACCAGTTGAAGATCTGAGCAGAGAAGATCAAAAGGGATCGTGCTTCCTGCACTCTTCATACTTACCTACCTCGACCCCACAAAAAAATTATTTTGTTCACCCAAAAAGCAGCATATATTTTTAAGCATCATCAACATTTGATCCTGACAGAGATATGAAGCAAGATGAAAAAGTAACTAATGTTCATGAAAATGAACTGTTATCTCAACCTTTCAGCATCTCGATTTTGGAAAGAATAAAAACAGTTTCCAGGCATAACAAAGGACCAGGGTTTATAATTATGCCAGAAAAGGTTGAAAATTAATTTAAAATTAGACCATTAGATTCAAACAACAACAACAATAATAGTAATATGGTGCTCCACCAAACAACAGAATTCATGAAACTTCAGCATCAATGGAACCAAGAATCGGATGGAAAAATCCCATAGTTGAAAACATGCATTTCAAACTAAACAAATATGAGAAAGTATTATTTTAAGAAGAGAATCTCATAAAAGTATGGATGACAAAGGCTACATGATGAGTTGATGACTAAGGAGCATTTATGGTAGGTGACACCTTCTGTCAAGTAGAGATTGTGTGATAAGAACTAAAGGTTCCCTCATTGGATTTATGGTATGGGACAGTGATGATAAAGGTGAATCATTAGCGATACAGAGGGACCAACGCTTTTGTTCAAGAACTATGGATTTCTTTACACTGACACTTGGTTAGCAAGTTGTACCCATGTACTACATGACATGACACTCGATACATCAGACTAGAGAAAATAAGCATGACTCCTTGATACCTGACACAAGGCTGTAACACTAAGCTAAGTAACAAAGTAACAGGTTGTATCTTTTTTATATACGTTTGGTTATCATTCTTTGGTTTATTTAGATAAAAAGGCATCTTTGGAACATCCAAATATTGCTTTTGTTGTGAATTATCTGACCTCATACTAATTCTAAAGTCAAGATGCTTTTTGATTGAATACCCATGTCCAAATTTGGATCCATAACCCATTACTGAGAATCCGAGCAACATAGTTCAAAAATTCTGCTAGCAAAGAGAAGGGGGTGTGAGATGGCGGACATGGGGCAAAAAAAGGAGAGAGACAGAGATAGGGTTTCTCACTTTTAGCAAAGCAGCCCCTAGTGGACGACTTGCACAACGATCTATTAGTTTAGTGGTAGAGCAACGCCTGATGCCCCCTAATAATTGCATCAATGTGCCTAGACTGTGAGGATTCTCAGCCACATGGATAGTTCAAAATGCTCATCAACGCTTGACCTAAGATGTGGTGAAGGATTATACAGGACCAACTTTATCGCTGCATGCGATCATTCTAATCTTTATTTGAGGAATGTCTTATTCTTGAGGTTGAGTTACATACTAGGGATCCTACTTGCCATGTAGCTTGTATTATTACATCTTTGGGTGGACATAGACTCGACATTGACCATTCACTGCATCGCTCGGGATGGGAAACCATGGGCTATCTAGGATATTCTTAGATGCATCAGACACCATCTTTATTTTGATCGAGATTCAGTTTTCCACATCTACCGAGAAGAAAACCAAGTTGTCGATTCACTTGCATCTAAAGATTAGGACCATCACCGTTACCATGAGTATGGACCCTCGACCTTCCTCGCCAGATTCATGCTTTTGTTCAGATAGACATCGCTTTCCCAACTTTAAGGTCATTAAAGATTTTTACATGTTTTATCCGAGTATGAGAAGCAAAACTTTCCCACTTACTTCACTTCCTCATTTCTTGCACACTTCTATTTTCGGAGGTTAGGTATATGTCCATCTCCTTTTGATTCTTGTGAGTTCGATATATTACATGGTTGGGGAATCCTAATCTCCATCAACCTTTCTTGAAGGAGCCTAAAAACTCATTGAGGTTATGTTAGTGTTTTGCTATAAAAAAAAAAGCGAGAGAACAAATATTTTATGGTCAGTCTGTCATCCCTAAAAGTCAAAGGTGCCCACATTAAATGATCTTTCAAATTGGCCAAGGCTCTCTACTTTGTGGCCGCTTTTACACGGTACTAGTTGTTGTTTTATTGAATTTACTTGATCAAAAAGATCATTCTTTAGTCTTAGTAAGAAAGCAAAGGACACAAGAGCACAAAATAGAATGAGACAGTAGAAGGAACGACAATACTCTTCATTTTCTTAGGTTTCGTTTCATTTAATTAGAAGTAGCGTAATACAGCATTAAATAACACAAGCTAATTACTTGTCATTCTATTCCATTCCTATCACATTGTCCTTCATCATTTTTTTCTCATTTTTCAACTATTTTCTTTGTTGATCTTGTCTTTATATAACTTTCTCATATCTATAATATATTATCACATCAAGTGGGAATAATTTTTTGGACGATTATACCCCTACTACAATTCAATTATTTTAATAATGCCTTATTTTTCGTTTTTCAATATATATTTAATTTATTTAACTATTTGAACAATATTATCATAAATTATTTTGCCAACTATTTGGTCACCATCAATGCACATTTGACAAATTCATTTCACTTGTGTGTTTTCATCGCATGAAACCTAATTATAAATTGTAATAAATACTACAAAATTCTTGTTCATGTATGAATTTCATGTTATTAATTCTCAATTAATCAACATTCACATTCATTTAATTAATATTTATTTTCATCTATGCATTTTAGTGTTATTAATTCTAATTATAAGTTAATTAAAATTTCACATTCAAAAATATATTTCATTATTCATGTCATGTATGCTAATTAGCATCCAATTTCACTTAATTAAAAATTAAATTATATTGATTTAGTATAAATGATTTAACATTCATTGCAACGCTTATATTCCATGGATTAATTATAAATTAATAAACATTCACATTAATTCATGTATCATATTTCTTTAACCATTGAACAATATTTCATAAATTATTTTGCCAACTATTTAGCCACCATCAATGCACATTTGACAAATTCATTTCACTTGTATGTTTTCACCACATGAAATTCAATTACAAACTCTAATAAATATTACAAAATGTATTCCCTGCTATTAATTCTCAATTAATTAACATTCACATTCATTTAATATTTATTTACAAATATTACTTTTACAGCACTTGACATTTCAGAATAACGTACAATGCATGTTCAACTCTAACTAGTCTTTGTATTGGTGGTACTTCTAGATCTCATCAGATTTACTATCTCCTTCATCAAATGACTTGAAAAAACTCATGTATGCCAGCATC
>CAIGRB010048060.1:6041-22137 GCA_903798255.1 Fraxinus quadrangulata | reverse complement strand
TAATTTATTAGAATATAAATTCAATTAAATAATAAATATTGCCATATAATATGCATTGATTATATATATTTTTAAAGTGTTTATGTCCCAAGTTGATTGGACCTAGGGCATAACACTTACAGATCCAACTAGACGAAATACCTCTTCTTGAAGAAGTAAGTTCGATTAGCAGTACTCAATTTTTAAGAATGATTTTTCAGATATACCATGCTAGATTTATTGCAATGGATGCCTTGCATCTCACCATCTTTTAAAACAAACAAACATGCATGCTCTTACTTGATCACCTTATGTGCCTGTGCTGCTGTGCATGGATTGCTCTACCACTGGTGCGTTCATCCTTTCTTGTCCATGATTTGTGAAAATTCAACTGATGCAGGCCAGAACACAAGATGCTAGAATCTACTACAGTTAGGCAATGATCATTTTACCCCAGTTGTCAGTTGATAAACATAATTAGTACTCCGAGCAAGGAACAGAAAATTTTCAGAGCCAGTCTTTCGTTAATGACAATTCAAGGAATTTTCAGTCAGTCATTCCACTGCCTGAAAAAAACATACGCTTTCTGTGTTAGTCATATTATTTTTAAATTTTTATCTTTCTTTAGCTCTCTCTCTCATACCCTTGTGGCATCACATCGAAAAGCCATCGAAGCATTTCTTTATGTAAATTAATCTAGGCATAAGTATGGCTCTTATTCCATCTCCATTCTTGGGATTCATACCTTGTGTGTCTCCTCTGTAGTCCGGTTACGAACTGGTTTGACACTATCCAGGAGAAAATTGTGAAGAGAAGTTTCACTTTTATGGCAAGAACATTGATACTTAATCCATAATGTTCCTTTTGAATGCTTGTCCATCTAACGCATTGGGAGGTGAACCTAAACTAGACAGTCATCCACCAGATAATACTGAAGCTGTTTGTGAAGACCAGCGTCTCCAGATATTGGAAATTCTGTGTTGGAAGAACTAAATAAAAAGCCTGCTGAAATTCCATTAGAGAAGGATCAAATGCTTAAGCAAACTACGAGGATGAAGTCGCGGTGAGCTTGAGCAAACAAAGGGTAATTATCCTGCACATTTACTTCGATTTGTTAAAACTTTAAGCGCGTATAATTGATCCATTCCTGTGTTTTCTTGCAGGAAATACATGCTACCACGATGAAGCAGCTAGAGATTGGTGGTCAAGATTTCGTGTAAGATTGCCAAGCAAATGCAAGCTTGTTTGTCTAGGTTATTCCACGTTCCAATGCCCCCGGATTGCCCGTTGTCACTTGAAAGAGCACTTGTTTGACAGGAAAACTTCGTATGACCAACTCTTTTTCCGATCTTTCTCTCTCACACGTCACAACCTCTTAGGCCCTATAAAATGTGTATCACACCTTTGAGACTTGATCGTGAAAAAGCTGATTGAAGAGCTTAGCATTGAAAAAGCTTATTGAAGAGCTTATAAAATGTTTATCACACCCATATGCATACTGCATTTATTTTTGTTATTATTTACAATTCTTATCATAATTCTGCATCTGCAGATACGTTCAAATTTAAAGAGAACAAGCACTTATGAAACCATAAATCTATAGAAAGGGACCATAATTCTTGGTTGTATACAATTCAGGACTAAACGAGATTGATGTCCTAATTGAGAAAATATACTTACACCTGACACCGAAATTCCAAACTCCAGCTTTTGAAACCTCATTTTCTACCGAAGCATATTGAATTTTTTCACCAGATTAGCCTGCGTCTGGTCCAATGTCTATATTGCTTTTTTGTCATGCACCAAGAACCAGGAAAGGTGCTTAACTGCATCCAGTTTCACAAAGTGTTATTCTCAAAAGAGTAGGATCATTATCTTTGTTACTTATATTCGATAAGTAATACTTTATAACCTAATGATCAATGGCTAAGTTAACGAGAAAATAAAGGATAATATCATTATGCCATTGATGCACGAATTCGTGCACTGCTGCATTATGGATCAAAACTAATAGCAGAATTCAATAATAGTTTGCAGAAGCATACATTGCTAATAAGCTTTGCTCCAAACCATGCCGAATCTACGCCATATGGAGGTGGAATAACTCTGATTCCACTAGAGATAGATGCTGAGAGAAGTCCATACAGCTCTTTCTCTAATCTTTCTGGAAAAATAATAAATGACATCAACTTCCAATGAATCTCACCTAAATTATTGTTTGTTATACTCAAAATGCATAAATAATATTATTCTAATGATATTTAATTCTTTACTAGATCCAAACAAACGAGTCAAAGGAATGACTTTGACCTGCTAATCCCGGCAAACATGCACTGCCTCCAGCCAATATTACAGTTTTATACCAACTATCCACCGCTGTCAATTCAGCATCATGGCAGTGATCCATGCAAAGTGCCACGGCCTGATGTATACCCAGCGCCTGCCTGTAAAAAGACCATGATATACAAATTAATTATTAATTATAAGAAGAGGGAAAATAAAGAAGAAGAGAAAAAAAAATGTAGCTATAATGCACGAAGTGGACAAAAAATTATGAGTATTGTCCAATGAAGTTCATCCATTCACATTAACCAACATTCATTGTTGTTTGGGAGTTTATAAATTTACAAAATCCGCAAAAGTTATTGAAGCGTGGAGGAGATGAATCTCCACCTAATACCGTAAGCAAAAAAATTTATCTAAAGCAATTGAGCCACAAAAGTATATACTTCATTAAAAAATGAATGGCATTTTCCCCATTATTATGGCTCATGGATCAAGCTTGCTTTGATAAAAATCTTAATAGAAAATAGATGAATAAATAAATCACCATCTTGTTTTTAAAATATATCTAAAGGAACTGACACTATAGGAGACTGCTTCACCAAATTTTATAAGTAGCCAGAATAAAGAGACATGTACATACACTCCTGCCATGCGAGGCTGGAATAAAACCTCCCCTGTTTGAAAGCGCTCCTTTGAGAGTGTAAACCAACCTTCTGATGCAACTCGAAAAGATGCTTCTGTATCTTTAGAGAGTTCGGCTTCATAATTAAGAGCAACATAACACAAGTTCTGCAAATAAATTTAACAAGTTATACATAAAAATGCAATTATTTCTATGAGAAATCTCAAAATCGAGGTGAACATGAAGTTGGAAAAAGTGAATTCTACTCGAACATCTCTGAGAATCAGTCCACCCACATGCATACCTCAGAGCATATTGATCCTTACTCTTCATGCATTAGAGGGATTACGTAGAAAGAATTAGTAGCACACAATTACCTGAGTAGACACATGAAACCACACTGTTGGCAACCAAGATTCCCAGCCATTAGAACATAAATGATATATATGGGACCCTCCAAACAACTTAAACTTTTAGATCAAGTAGTTCAACAAAGCACTAGAACAGGCCAAGTGCATAGTTCAAGTCTTGCTACCACCCATTTAATGAAATTGTGCATATGTCATCATTTGATAGGAAAAAATAAACCCCACCAAACATGAGAGGACATGTTGAAGACTATATTAACATGATATTTGTGAGGCCCTCTCTACCAGGGCATATTTGTACATCAAGTGGTTCAACAAAATGAAAACCCAAAATCAAAGGGCATGGTAAATGCATACTTAAATTCAGGTTGTGTTTGACACCCATTTTGGAGAAGAATTTGATTTGGAACAGTGATTGATGGAAGAATGTGTTGTTAAAAAGTAAGGAGAATTTTTGGATTTATGTCTAATATTATTTTATTGATAGAATGTGTGGTTGAAATGAAGAATGAAAAATAGAATGGAAAATAAAATGGATTTCAAACAGGGGCTAAATAATGTTTATGAAAAGTAACGTCACCCATTTAGGGTTAAAAAAAATTCTGAAATAGTGATTGATGGAAGATTGTGTGGTTAAAAAGTAAGGAGAATTTTTGGGTTTATGTGTAATATTATTTTATTGATAGAATGTGTGGCTGAAATGAAGAATGAGAAAAAGAACGAAAAAAAAATGGATGTCAAACAAGGGCTCGGTTTGCAAAAGGAAGCACTTCACATTTTACCTCTTTCAACGTGCGCACGGTATAAAGTGATCCAACGTGGATATTCTTCTGTTCCATTCTGTCCCTGAGGTATCCTGTAAGTTTCAATGCTCCCACTCCTACAACTTCTATACCCACCTGGTGCATCACTTTACCATGTAGAACTGTAAAACACATAATAATGACCAAACAGTTATGCTGTCAGAAATTTTGATGCATGATCAGGAACTGTAAACACTGTATCTGCTAGTAAAAAAAAACCAAAAGCAATGAAGACAAGTGACATAGGATGCAATGCAATGAACAAAAAACTAGAATTATAGAAGGGGAAAAAAAATAGGAGAGAAGAAATGAGAGAAAATAGGGAGGAATTTGAGGGAGGGATTATCAATTTATTCAATAATAAAGTGTGCATAAATCCTCTTTATATAGAGTTTCTAGCAACCTAATTGAAGTAGGAAAATAATTAAAGAAATAAAAAAAAAAATAGAAAATCTATAAAATAAAACCCTAATTACTTTTAATAAAACTAGTCAACGTTGAGCATGCACTCAACATTGAATGTGCACTATACGTTACTATGAAATATTTTATAAGTACTGTAAAAGTAATATTTGAATATGTGTGAATGTTAATTCATTTAGAATTAATATCAGGAAATATATAGTGATAATTAACGTTTAATCATTTATTTAATCTCTAATTAAGTCTGGATGTTAATTAGCATACATGGACGTGAATAATGAAATGAATTCTTGAATGTAAAATTCTAATTAACTTATAATTAGAATTAATAATACTGAAATGCATAAATGAAGCTGAGTATTAATTAAATAAATGTGAATATTAAATCAATTGAGAATTAATAATAAGAAATTCATATATTAATGAAAGCATACAGGTGAAATGAATCTGTTAAATGTACATGAATTGATGATAATTGAATGATTAAATAAATTAAATACATATTGAAAAATGAAAAGTAAGATATTATTGAAATAAATGAATTATAGTAGGATTAAAATCGTCCAAAAAATTATTCTCACTTGATGTGATATTTAATATATTATAGATAAATATATAAATTGAAAAGTCTTCCATCTAAGGTATTATGGACTTGTCTGGCACTGCTTCTTCCAATCAATTTTTGGACCGTTTTGTACTCTGTTGGGACCCACACGAGAGAGTTGGTCAACAAAGGCAGGCGGATTTGGTGCCCAACGGTAACAAAATTGGATTTTAACGGTAGGAATTTTACTTATAATCATTCCTAGATGGGCCCTATACAAGGTTTGATTTTTGACTTAGGTCGGCTTCGGCTTGGCTGTGATACGTAATAATTGGGTTATTGGAAGGAATATGGGGCGTAGGTAGGGGATGTGGTTATGGTTTTCCGCAACTAAGGACTACTTCCTGGTGAACAATTCCGGCCTGCACAGTAATAGAACTCTTTTTACTTTCGCTAAAGCATGAATGAACTTCTTTCTTGCTAGCTAAGTTGTTCCTTACGGTTGCTGCTGATTTTTTATTTTTTTCCCCCCTTTTTCTCTTCTAAGAACTGGAAAAAATAACCATCTAAACAAAGCAGTAAACAGCTTGCTTCTTGCTGGCAAATTTGTTCCTTACAGTTGCTTCTGCCCTTTCATTTCTTTTCTGTGTTTGAATATGGTTTGGGGGCTGGCGGTTTAGAATTATGCATTTTAGCGGTTAAAGTTTGTAAAAGGTGTAAAGGGTGGTGGCGGGTTGTTTGGATTTATGTATGGTTTGTGGGTAGTTGGTGTGGATGGTTTGGATGGCGGCTGCTGTAGTAAAGTCTAGAATTTGAACACCTATTATTGGGTTTTGATACCCAATAAATCCGGGCGATGATGAAAAACAGTTGTCGAAAATTTATCGACACCATAAACTTGGCTCGACTCGAATACTACCGACACTTTTGGAAGATCCAAGTTGGAGATGGATTGGTGGTTGTGATTAATTTGGGTTTTGGATTATTGTTCGGCCCATTTACCATGCTATTATGTTGGCCCATTAAATTGGCTCTTTGGCCCAATTATTTTGTGACCTAACTATAGATATATATTCCCATTTCTTCCCAAAACGTAAGGTGTGGTGCAATTGTGTGTGTAAAGATAGAAGGGAGCCGTTCTTGGTGACTTTGTGAAGCCATTGTTTCCTTTTCTTCCTCCTTCCTTTGTGGTTGATTGCATCCACCATTATTGACCATTTGTGTGTTAATAGAAGAGTAAACTTGTGGCAACCGGGTGGAGGGAAGTATTGGGTTGAGCTTGAGTCGTGTGGTGTCGATTGTGGAAGTTTCTGAGACCCGTTATTGTGTGATTGGAGCACCAAAATCCAACACCTATCATAACTTTATGAAATTTGATTGGCCAAAGGAATACGAATTGCATTTCAACTAAATTGATGTAGGATGTGACGAACAAAGAAATTATGGAAGAATGGTTAAGAGAAGGAAAAGAAGAAGAAATAAGAGAGAATAGAGAAATTGGAGGAAGAAAATATGAGTTTATTTAGTGTGTTTGAATCCCGAATAGAATTTTTGGAATAGTGATTGATGGGAGAATATGTGGTGGAAAAGTGATTAAAAGTCTTAGATTTAGATTTGTGTGTAATATTATTTTATTTAGAGAACGTGTGGTTGAAATAAAGAAAGAGAAAAAAATGAGAATGAGAATGTAATTAAAATGGGTGTCAAACAGGGGCTTAATAATTAAGTCTAACTATTACGATGAGCCATCTTTATATACTATTCAAGCAACCAAATTCAAGGAAAACAGTTAAAAAAATAAAATAAAATACTACAAAATCTCTAGAATAAAACCCCTAATTACTTTTTCCTAAAATAAGTATCTAAATTGAAAAGTCTTCCTGATAATATATCTACTAGGATCTCCATCAACAAGCAAAAGAATCATTTATACACATGCAGAAGACATTGCATTATGTCACAGGAAGATCCCAGTCAAATTTCAACCATTTTCTCATGAAATAAATTTTATCTGCTTGGAAGAAGATGATAAGACGCATTGCACAGAAACAAATTTTTCTAGAACATAAGAATGGAATCAAGAAGATAGATCTTACTTGGAACAACAGAGGTTTGGTGAAAGCCAACATTCACAACAATTCCTGAAGTTCTTCTTGAGGCAAACAAAGCTAAAGTTGCCTATTCTTCAAAAGATAATAGATTATTACAAAAATAGAAATCATGCTGCTAACAATGATAATTGTTCAGTGCGATTAGTCTACAGAAAATCCTCAAGTGAAATCTTGAAGCATCTTCTATTCTATTATTTCCAATTTTTGTAAAATTAACATTCTGACAGTTTGAATTGCATAACAAAACTCAAGACTTGAAAAGGAAATTTTCGCGTGAAGATGATGCTATATTAAAGGAGTCTGAGCTCCAGATTACATTGGCTTCTGTAGCTCACATGAGATCAAGCCGATTAGCCAGTATAGTTAAAGATCAAATTATCTCCCAGCTAAGTACAAGGTAACATCATCAGGTGTCTAGCTTTAAATTAAGAGCCATTGTCAAATAGCAGGTGCCCACCAAAACTGGTCCTTACCAATACGTTATTAGGTCTTTCAACAAACTTGATTTTAGGGAAGTTAGTTGTTAATGGATGAATAACTAAGACGACATTTTAGGAGATAATTTTTCTTGTTAATTATCAATTAGTTATTTTTCGTTTATCTAATTCTCCTATGTAATCTATATTCTATAAATAGTCCATTGTAAATCATATTTGATATATCAATGAAAGAAGATATTACATTAATTTCTCAAATTCTACAGGTTAAAAGGAATATGACAATATTTATTTTATTTTATTATATTATATATTTTTTATTTTTTGGCCAAAAATGTATTATACAGCAAAACAGGCTTGTCATAAGTTTTAATTTTGCAATTTATGTTTCAGCGCATTTCATATTTATGTAGTGGGCGCACCACATACGTACCAATGCAAGCAAGCACGCACACAAAAATATTCAAAAAGATAGTCTCCGTACCTGAGGAAAACCATTTTTACTTTTGAAAGAAAGCGGTTTCTAGGTACTAAAAGAGAAGAAAGCTTAAAATGCTGAGTTTTGATTTGTCAAGTGGACTATGTGGAAAGCAGATGTTTTCAGGGAAAGATGAAATATATCTGCTTCAGGTTTGTATGCATCTTGCATAGATGATGCTACGTCCGGCATCAAAGGCATTGTTATTGACCAAACATCAGTTCAGAGCAAGGACATAAACATAGCAGGTAATTATTTCCATGGCACCTAAACAGATAATGGATGAGCTCTCTATTACATGACTGGATATGGTTATATGACCACATTTGAGGGAAATAGCCTCCTGTCTCATATGGATCAGACGCTTTTCCATGCTACCCATATTATAGGATTTGAAAAATTAATGTAATCTCATTTTTCATTAATATAAAATGATTTGCAAGGTTCTATTTATAGATTACATGAGGGCAATAGGTAAAGATAAAATAACTAATCAATAAATATCAGGAAAAATTATCTTTTATAATATCTATTAAAATATTCACTCATTAACAACTAACTTTTCTAAAATCTAGCAATGTTTAGCAAGATTGTTTTGACAGAATTTTAAACACTCCCCCTCAAACTTAATATGGTTTTGTAGAACTAAATTGAGTCCCTGTTTGTCTATCATTAATCTAAAATATTATTTGTTACAGTAGATTCTCTACCACACATTCACCCAATAAAATATTCTACACACAAACCAATAAAGTTACTTTAAATTTCAACCACGCATTCTCCAAAAAATACTATTCATTACTCAATTTTCAACACAATAATGGGTGATAAACAAGGCCTGAGTTTGAAAATTAAAAGATGTGAGCAAATCATCCTTCCTAAAACTTAAATGGTACTTTAGAATGACATTTACATTGAATGCCTACTAAGTCAACCAAGAACTAGAAGTTGGCTCAAAGGAAACCATCATCTACCTTGACCTCAATAAGATGAGGATCACATCCCACAAGTAGAAAACCTGCACTACAAACATTCATGGAATTACCCTCAATCTACCCAAAGATGGAGCTAGAAAGTGGTCTAACAAAAAGAAAATTAAATAAACTAGGCAAACCACGAGGCTAAAAAAATGTGATAAAAATAAATTTGATCGATAAGTAATATGATTTCTTCCAGACAAGGAGTACCAACAACATAATCGCCAACAATATGTCCCACATGAGGTCTTATGACTCAAACCATGACCATAACTTAGACATTAACAATAATAATAGAAACAGTCTACGTAAACCTTAGAGGGTACTAGAAGTGGTCAACTTGCTCTAATATGAGAATTTAGGGAACAAACTTAACTTTATGAAAATAATATGAAAGATCTAAAAATCTCAAGGACCAACTTGCTCAAACTTGAAAGTTCGGGATCCCAAGTCATTAGCATGATTTTCAATTATCTATTTAGAGATTACATAAGAGAAATAGATAAAGATAAAACAACTAGTGATAAATATAAGGAAAAATGACTTCTTAAATTTTTTGTTTGGTTTTGTGACCCAAATCCGGTCCAAATTAGGTTTAGGGTTTCGCGTTGTGGAGTATTCGGCTTGAAGATGTCAAAATAGGGTCCAAGAAGGAAAAAATGCGAATTGACGACCCTGAATGGATGCTCGAGCGAAGCTTAAGTGAGAGGAGAAAAAATTGGAACAATAAATCTTTCCCTCGCATGTCGCTGAGCTACCACTCGAGCGACAGGTTGTCGCCCGCTTATTGCTTGAGCGACGGGCTACGTTATTTTTGACCTAGTTTCCATATTTTAGGTTACTTCTAGGGTTTGGACATCTCTCCTATAAATAGTAAACTCTTTATTCAGTTTTAATAGTACATTATTGCAGAAATTGTATTTTCTCTCCATTGTTGCCATTAATAAAATACTCGGTTCCTCTACTAATTTCTTCTTCTTGTTTGCTTTTCTTTTACATATTGTTCTTGATTATCAATTGTACGACCTATACTTCATATCATGCCATATTGCCACATCCTCGAATTCCTAACAAGTGGTATCAGAGCTAAGGTTCAGCAGTTCCACAGAGCAAGGATTTGATTGTTTGACATTTTGGATATCGATGGCTATCATGAAGTATGATATTTTCACTGTTGGATCGCAGTACAAGGTTTTCGTTGTTGCAAGTAAAGATGAGAGCTATATTTCCGCATATGGATTTGGATGATGCATTGTTGGGATTTGATAAGATGCCCACAACTTGGACAACATAGGAGAAGCTACGAAAAGATCGCAAGGTACTTTCGTAGATTCATCTTTATCTATCTAACAATATTCTTCAGAACATCTTGAAGGAAAAGACAGTAGCTGCATTGTGGTTGAAACAGAAGCAATTGTGCATAACCAAAAATCTGACCAACAAATTGACATGGAATCCAAGCCTGACGAGGAGTGGGTTTTGGATACAGCTTGTGTGTTTCAGAGGAGTCCCAATCGGGATTTGTTTGAATCATATGAAATAGTGACCCAAGGTATCGTTGTTATGGGAAACAATAAATCTTATCGGGTAGTTAGTATTGGAAGAGTCAGATTGAAGTTGGTGGATGGAATAATCAGAACACTGGCTAGGTTCGACATGTTTCAGACTTGAAGAAAAATATCATCTCTCTGAGTATCCTGGATTCAAGAGGGTACACGTTCTCTGGTACGGGTGGAGTCTTGAAGGTCCGGAAGGGTGTCCGTGTTGTAGTGAAGGGACGGAGAAAGTCCCAGTTATACAGCTTGCAAGGTTGGACAGAATCAATGAAGAGACATCAGCACATGTTTAGTATCATGGTGGAATACAGTTTGGTATAGTACTGTTAGGAGTTAGCTATGGATCTATTTTGGAGAATACTACTCTGTCGAGTTTGGGGGATATGGGTAATTCCACTTTGCCATCACAATCTGCGGTTCCATTGTATTCAACGGCTAGCAAGAGACCCATTGAAAATAGGTACGGGGATGCTGATCTGGATGTGGATGCTTTTGGAGTTGTTGAATATGATGAGTCTAGACAGGGGCCTTCAGTTAAAGTATTTAATGGTGATTCTGCTACATGGTGTGTTTCGACCCTGTTTGGTAAATTTTGAATTCGTTGTGAATTTTGGAAACCCGAGGGTTGGGTTTAATTGTATACGCGTTTGGATATGGTAGAAGATGAAGAGTATTTTTTGAGTGTTGGAGAGGTTTGGTTCAAGTTAAAGAGTTCAATGTGTTTTCACTGTAGTCGGACTTATATTTTCAGGTTGAGAAATTTTAGAGTTTCGTTTGTTGCACCTAAACTTTGCTTCAAGGTGGAGATTGTTGGATTTTGTGACCCAAATCTGGTCCAAATTGAGTCTAGGGTTTCGCGTTGTGGAGTATTGGGCTTGAAGATGTCAAAATAGGGTCCAAGAAGGAAAAAAGGCGAATTGACGGCGTTGGAAATTGGCACAATAAGTCTTTTGCTCGTGTGTTGCTAAGTTGCCGCTCGAGCGACAGGCTGTCGCCCGCTTATCGCTCGAGCGACGGGCCACTGATTTCTTTCCTTATAATTCGATTTTACGCGATTTTTGACCTAATTTCCATATTTTAGGTTACTTCTAGGGTTTGGACATCTCTTCTATAAATAGTAGATACTTCATTCAGTTTTGACAGTACATTATTGCAGAAGTTGTATTTTCTCTCCATTGGTTGTCATTAATAAAATATTCGGTTCCTATGCCAATTTCTTCTTCTTGTTTACTTTTCTTTTACACCTTGTTCTTGATTATCAATTGTGTGATTTATACTTCACATTGCGCCATATCGCCACATCCTCGAATTCCTTACACTTTTTTGAAGACATTAACTCATTAACAACCTACTGCACTAAAATCTAGCAATGCTTATCCAGATTGATTTGAATGACTTTTCCAACATATATGAATGTGCTAATGCTGGAAATGGCTAATGACTGGCTTTGCTGTTAGATTTGGTACTATAAATTCCGTTATGGGACAAAACCTTGCGGGGTAGTGAATATTTTTAACTTGACAAAAAGTAATATAAATATTTTAAATAAGATTTTAGATAAGGATTTGTCTAGAAAATTTTATGTCGTGCATGTACGTCTCCACCCATAGATGGAATGGGATCACAAAGGAGGCATGTTTCTTCTTTCTCTCCAAAAGCAATACAAGCATGCACATCGAATAAACGTCAATAAATAGGACAATAACTCTATGAATCATGGATACATATTTTTCAATTTATGTGAGAATGCATTTAATGGACTTATATTTATATAATGGCGGCACGCACCACGCATGAACCACACAAGCAAGCATGGACACAAAAAAAATTCAAAAAATTTACTCTTCATTCTAAGGAAAACAACATTTGATATAGAAAGAAAGCGGTTTTCTCGTACCTAAAAGAGAAGAATGATAAAATGTTGAGATCATAGCTCCTTGTCTGAGTTTTGTTTCTTCAAGTCGACTGTCTAGAAAGCAGATGGTTTTAGGGAAAGATGAAAATAATATCCGCTTCAATTTCATTTGCATCTTCCGTAGATGATGCTACATTCGGCATCAAACGTATTGTTATTGAACAAACATTGGTTACGACAAGGATATAATGGTTTCATTGCTTAGTTGGATGACAAAGCTTAATTTAACATTGCTGGTGATTCTTGCATTGCTATCCAATTAGGTAATGGATCTTCTCTATTACATGCCTGGATATGGTTATACTACCTGATTTGTGGATGTTGATGGAAGATATCCTTGTGTCTCATATGGATCAGACACCTTTCCATGCTACGCATATAATTCTACATATGCTGGCAATGGCTGAAATGTTCTGCTACTAGATTTGGCACTATAAGGTCTATGTTGGATAAAAGTGTGTGTGATAGTCAAACGATTTTAACTCAACAAAAAGTAATAAAAATATTTCAAATAAGGGATTGTCTGGAAAATCTTATGATGTACGTATGACTCTACCAATCAATGGTACGTTCTCACAAAGAATGTATATTTCATTTTCTAGTTTCAAAAGTAATATGAGCGTGCATAGAGAAAATCATCAAGGAATTTAATTCACTTTTTGGAAAAAATGAAATACTATCTGCCAATGTTTCATTTGCATCCTCTATAGACGATGCTACATCTGGCATCAAGGGATTTAGATTGAGGAAATGTGAGGTTCGGAGCAAGGTAAAAATGTAGCGAGATAAACATCCATGTTTTCCTTGACATGTAGGATGTTCTGGTTGCTCCGATCAGTGAATGCTACTTGCAAAATGAGGCCGGGGCTTTCTCCCCCGTTGTACCTCCGACGTGAGAATCAGTAGTTGATTTAAGAAAGTAGGAAGAGCGTATAATTATAATTCATATAGTTCGGGTTTCAAGAAACCTACCTTTCTCACCTTAGAGGTATTTATAAGTACCTAATGCAACGCACTTGTTCTACGGTTATAAGTGCCACGTGTCCCATGTAAATCTTCCCACTTTTCCACGTTTTGATGGGATAACTCTCGCTCCCAAAGCGGTTGGTTGTGCTCATGTTTGTCGTTGAGTAGTTCCCGTCCAGCTCATTATCATTTGTATAGTTAAGTATAGCATTGGCCTCATAGTGGTAGACGGCCTATGTAAACATAGAGGACCTCATGGTGGTCGATGGCCTCATGTTAGTTGGTGGTCTTATAATGGTAGGCGGCCTCGTGGTTGTTAGCGACCTTATAGTGGTAAATGACCTATGTGAACGTAAATGGCCTTATAGTGGTATATAGCATTTAAGGGTAGACGGCTTATCATACAGTGCTCGTGTGGTGCATATCAAGTAGCCCTCACCTCATTGGCCATCATGGATAATTATTAATGTCATCTTATATCACTAGCCTCTCTAACTCTTGTCGATGTTTATCGATAAGAGGTAGCTTCTTCACGTTGGTTAATTGATAATAATTATTTTTTTTCTTTTTTTAAATGTGTGTCGACATTTGATATAAACGGGTCGAGCTGTCCAATTGATATAGAGTGATAAAACACTGTACAAGTGGCACCCCATAATTGGATTTTAGTTTTGAAGAGAAATTTTCCCAAAAAAAATTTCAAATTCCATCTCTATTTAAAGAGGTGAGTGTTTCACTATTACCCCTACTTTGCAAAAAATCTCTTCTCCCTCTAACTCTCAAGGTAACTATTTCCTCTCCTCTTCCTAGTTTTTTTAAATTTATTGTCATTTTGGTTTTCTTTTTTTATCATGCATGAAACTTTTATATCTTCTTCATCCGACGAGAGCGGTGGTGAGGGAGTGTGCAAATCGATCGACCCATCGTCAGATGGGTCGGCCGAGGTCGATCAATGTGCATCGAACAGCCAAGCTGGTCGACGGTCGACAGGCCATGCCGATATTCTCCCTTGAGATGTTGTTCAAACTTTCAATAATTCTGATAATCCATCCCATTCGACTAAGATTCATACCTTCCAACCAAATTCTCCCAAAAGACATATTGGTTTTTACTAAGTTCTTAAACCAAAATATAGAGAATGGGCAAGATGCCACATGCGAGGAGGTAATCTTGAGATTCCAAAATGTCATAGCCTTTATAATTCCTCGTCTAAATTGGAAAATTCACTTAGAAAATATGAGGGTGTGACCCTCACGAGGTCGTTGTGTATAAAGATATTATGGACCATGGTTTTCGATTCCCCATCCATTCTTTCTTCGTCCGATTTTTTAATGAGTTTCACCTCACACCTGGCCAAATAAATCCCAATGCGTAGAGGAAAACACTATATTTCTTATACATTTACCTCAGCTAGAAAATTCAACACTCAATGGACCTCTTCAGGTACGGACCTCTTCAGGTACGTCTTGGAGATGCACGAGCTAGCCCAGTGTAACACCTTTGTCTACTTTACCACTAGGGTCTCCTTGCGTTTTTCCAAGTTTAAGAATTCCAACAGCGGGTGAAAATCACGATTCTTCTTTGTTCGACCCCTTGAGGGCTAATTCCTTTTCAATACCTATTGGAGACATCCCTTAATTCGCCTCCTCAATAGTCAAGTTGAGTCACCCCTCTTCTAAAGACACAAATCCAACAACCGACTAAAATCCCACCCCTTTCACCCTACCTAGGGTCAATTCTAACAATGAAGAATATGTTGCTTGTAGGAATCGGTCTTCCTACTAGTAGGTCCTTTTATCTTACTTATACTTTTACACTTGTAAGTATCTTTAACTTGTCTTTATTTGTTGGGCTTGGATAACTTGACTGCTTGCACACATATATGGATTTTGATCTGGATGAAGTGTTGAAGTCCCTGCCCAAGCCATGGGGTGATGAAGGATTTATCCCTACTGATGGTAAGTTCCGCCATGTTTCGCTTTTAGTTTTACATTTGTACGCCTCTTGATTTGTTATTTTGTGAGCTTGATAGACTTTATCTTGTGTGTACAGTGTTGACCTATGGTCAAATCATATGTTTTGATTATTACAAATAATTTATGTTTATCTCTAATTCACTCTTTAAATTGATAGCATGATTGGCAAGAATCGAGGCAAAACCATTGAACGAGAAATTAATAAGACAAGGAAACTCAAATGAAGCGCTCGATCAAGCACTTGTTAAGACTAGCTTTACGTCACTTTGAATCAAGCAACAAATCGAGCACTCACACCAAAATTATTGAAGACGTTGTAACTAGACTTTTCTTGGCTTGATTGTAAAGGTAAAGTATTTTAATTTTTAGTAATGATACTTTAAGAGCTCAAGTAACGATTTTCTAGTGCACGACAAAATTTACTTTATAAAAATGTATGCACAAAACTATTTTTCAAAGGGAAGTTTTTTAACCTATTTTTTGAAAAACTATCAAATCTTACTTACTTTGAAAAATCGAGTAAAAACATCGTATAAAATAATTATTGATTGCAAACAAAATAATCCGACGTCCGGTTGGCGAACCGAACGTCCGATTTGCCAGCAACGGTCATTTTTTGACCGTTCTGACAATGTTGTTCTAACGGTAAGTTGGG
>CAIGRB010048039.1:58323-74020 GCA_903798255.1 Fraxinus quadrangulata | reverse complement strand
CTTATATGTATAGAGACCAGGTATATTCCTAATTTTATGATGGGCCGAATTAGGTTAATAAGCCGTTAGTGTGTGTGTGTGTGTGTGTGTGTGTGTGTGTGTGTGTATATATATACACACACAGTTATAGTCCTCGAATCATACGTTAATTGTTTATTCTGTTCTGACTCTCATATTCAGAGAGAAATAAAGGAACAACGTATTGATCTGGACTAAAATCGCATGACTAATTCATTGCATTAACCATGTCTGATTCAGGTACACTTCCGCTTTGGTTCATGTGTTCTTGATGATCCAACATGAACGATCATTATGATGGTAAAGAATTTTCCCAACGACACATGCTTTGATATCCTTTCCTTTTCATACAACGTGGCTTTCCCTTTTCTAACTTAAAACTCTTTATTTCAATACAAACTATCTTGTGCAACTTTAAGTAAAACATTATATTTTCTTCTTCTTTTTGTTTTCTTACTAGTTACATATTCTTGATGATCCAACATAAACGATTCATATGATGGTAAAGAATATTTTCCCAACAATATGGGCTTAATTAGAAGTGATCACTTGTCATGCCGCCTTTATTTATGCTCCATTTTTTAAAAACACTTTAAAAATTTATTTGCAACCACATATTCTTCCATAAAATAATTTTATACGTAAATTAAAAATAATCTTATTTTTTTACCACACATTCTCCAAAAAATCACTATTCTAAAACACATTTTTCCTTAAAAAAAAAAAAATGGGGTCAAACAAAAGTGTAGTTTGTGATCCAGACTATAATTTAAGGTTGACTTTTCTTCATTTGATTGAATCCAAAGAAAAAGGAAGTTGCCTCCGATTTACTACTATAGATGTTATATGAGAAATACTACTTATACACCCAGATTTACCATCTAGTTTACAGAATGTAGAGGTGGCAAGATTTCATAGGCTATCGAACAAAAAAAAAAAGTTAAAAGAAACTTATGAAATTTTGCCACCTTTGCATTCTATAAACCATGTGGTAAAATTGGGTGTATAAGTAGCATTTCTCATGTTATAGATATGGATCATGTTATAGATATGGATGGAGGTATATGGACAATTTTTAAAAAGTCACTTTCTAATCGTCGACTTAAGTCAAGATATTCAGCCCTTGTTTGAGCCCCATTTTGAGAGGGAAAAAAAATACATTTTTCAATAGTGATTTTTTAAGAACACATAGTTAAAAATTAAGAAAAAGTTTTCGATTTAAGTGTAATATTATTTTATTGAAAAATATATAGTTGAAAATGAGGTTTGAAAAAAAACGAAAAAAAAAAAAGGGCTCAAACAACCCACATTATCAACAATAGTTAACGGAACCAATTACTTTTGAATAGATTTGAATTATCAAGGTTTTATGCAAACAATAATATTTTTATTAGAAGAGTGAATTTTACGAAGATGCTAGCGTTACTGAAATAGATATCTATTAGAAGAATAACGATGTGAGAGATGATGATTATAATAAAAAAAAAAACTGGCCTTTTCCAATTTGTGATCAACTCGATCCGATTCCAATCTTGGTGCATAGATCAAGACACAAGGTTTTGATCACAAGGCGAAGATGAAGGAACGTGGAGTTGTGCTTAAAAAAATGAGTTTTTTAATAATGAATTCAAACATGGCTAAATATTTGATAAAATAAATGATTTTGCCCCCGATAGGCAACATTTGTTGCTGAATAACCATGTTCTCGAAATCACTAGTTTGAATCAATTTAAACTCGTCAACAAAACACGTTAGGAATTTATGAAAGAAAACAAAACTCATTTGCACGATTCTAAAAGAAATAAGCATAAATAGGATGGACCACTTGTAGTTCTAACTTGTGCCGTTTGAAAAATCAAACATAACCATTTGTACTATTTATTAAAATGTGGTCTAGACCAATTTTGAACTACAATATGATGGTTGGGTGTGGACAATTTTCTTCATAGGAAATTTCAATTTGATTAAAGTTAAATCTTTTAATGGTTCTAAACAAGTTTCTTTAAAAAATGGTTTTAAATAAGTTGATACGAGAATAGGATAAAAATGTTTTAAATCAGATTTTCAATCTTACTTTGCATGTATCTAAAAAATAAGAGAAATATTTTTCGTGATAAAAAGGTGATATATTTTTTATCCTGTATATTAACAGTTAGGTCTAATTGTATATATTGAAAGTAAGGGAGATCGTGTATCATGTATGAATTATTGTATTGAATATTAACAAGCTCAACGCTCTCTTTATTTGATTATACTCATACAAATCTACTTGATGATCGGAGGAAGGATCCTTGTACGATAACTTGATTCCTCACTCCTTGTCCTATGAAATATATTTTGTTCAACGAAAATAATATGTTGCTTTGTAATTAGGGCGCTAGTGGTAATTGAAGTTTGGAGTTAATTTCACGATTAAAGTAATTTTCTTATGGTAGTAGTAATTGAAGTTTTTACCGATCATACTAAGGATCATTCAATAAAAAAATTATCATTAAAATGTGGCGTCATTGAATGCAAATTTGAACACAAAGGGCAAGATATCACATTAGTTCAATCAATATGCCAATGACTACTGAAATACAAAGCAAATTTTAAAACAATCGTGCTACACGTATAGGGGAAGGGGGTGGTTTTGTTGACAACCTCTCATACATGGTGTGGGTGGCTAGTTTTTTTAATCACAGTGGGGCCCACCACTGTGAGAGGTTATCAACCTCTTCCTGTACAAATGTAAAAACCCATTTTAAAATGGTCATTAAAAATTTTCTGAGAGCAGTAGCCAATGAAATTTCTAACGGGTGCCACCAATATTTACTTAGTTAAAAATAATAACACAAGAGTTAATAAATTAATGTTACCTAAGAGTTTCCTACCCATAATAATAACTACAAGAAATGCAAGAAACCAAAATAACCCTCATTTGAAGATGATTATAACCAGATACAACAAATTTGAAGTGTCTTTCAACTCTTGGTAATTTTTTTTTTCAGTTACCATCCTTCATTTTCTAGTTTATGTCATTCTTTTTCAACCCCCCTTCGTTCCTTTTCAACCCACTTGCTCTCTCTAAGCAAACTAGATATTAATTCATTTGTTTAGGTAGCACTGGAAGATCAATCCAAACAAAGTAATTACAAACGTCAGGATTCTATAAAATTAAGTAAAAAAAAATGAAAACAAGTGGCATAATTACCCCTTATAATTTAGATATCCTACAATTAAAAAATTCAAGTTTTAACCTTCAAAATTCTTTTATTTAAAGGGAGTCAATTGTGGTTAATACCATCTAAAGAATGGATCTAAACATGGTACAAAGTTGGATCCAAAACCAAAATGTTTCTAATCATCTAAGGTGAGTGCATGACACATCACATGGGACCCACAAATAAATCTCTTGAAGCAATACCAAATCAATGGTTAAAATTGTGACTGTGATAAACACTGCCAAACAACACATCATGGCTTAATAAATAACTTGATGAAGACTATTAAATTAATATATTTATCAACATCGTGCAATACAAGAAGAATACATATATATTCTTAATTATCTGCAGAGTATAGAGAAATTAAAAATAAAAGTCCAAACAAACTCTCTTTGGTTCTTTCTCCTATTTTGATGCTGTCTGCAAATGTCCTTTCTCTTTCTTTTTCATCCATTATTTTGGGCATTCTTAAATTTTAATACATAATAATATTATTAATAATAACAAAAATAAATTACAGATAAGCCATCATTAATTTAAATGTATTATCTTTGGCTGATGGGTTTGAAAAGAGGAACTATGTCATAGTCAACTGGAAGGATATACATAATTATTTAATGAGTTTTGCTTATATAAAAACAAATTATATTACTTACATGATTTTCAAATTTACTCTTTTCATATTAACTTTTAAATACAGTCAAACTCATTAATTAATATTTGTCGACTGATTGAAATTAATGAATTACCATGATTGCCGCCGATTAATAGGGTGAGCAGCGTAGGATTTGAATCTACGACATTGGGTTTTGGAGACCCACGTTCTACCGAACTGAACTAAGAACGCTTTCTTATCATAGTAGATCCAAGGGTTTAAAAATATAAGTAGATAGGAGTTTAGAATGAAAAAAGGGAAAAGAAAAAAATGTCATCAAAATAATAAAGAAAATTAGCAAAGAAAGCTGAAACATTTACTTTGAAAACAATATACAGTAGAAAACAAGAGGAAGAAGTCATATACATATAAAACTACCCCTATTCCCTTTCCCATTTCACCTTCCTTTCCCCATCCCAATTATGAACAAGATTCCTTCAATTGGTGTTTTTCTTTTTCTTCATTCTGTTGTATAGATTATCTGCTAAAATAACCCATCTTTGTTTCCCTAAACTACATGTGGGAAACTTTTGCTTTTTAGTGGTCCTTTGAAGACTAATATACAAACTATTCTGGGTCTCTCTTGAATTTTTGATATTTTTCTTGGAATTTTTTCTGGGTCTATCTAAACAAGTCTTCGTACCCACTTGGATATTATGCTATAAAGGCTAAAAGAATAATCAATATATATATCTCACGTATTGTTTGATAACTGGATTTTTTGGGCTACTTTTACAGTTGATTTTGTTTGAAAATTTTGGTTTTTTATTTTTTTTTCTTGGAATTGAGGAAGAAAAGAAATTGCGAGACATGGGAAAGCAAGGACCTTGCTATCACTGTGGTGTTACAAGTGAGTTTTTTTCCAGGGTGTTTCATTATAATAAAAATTTTAGATATTCATGAAATAAATACAATTTTTCAACAATTATTCATATATTATTTGATCAAATTTTCAATCATTGTAAGTAATATCCATCGGTTGAATTGCTTGGAAATGGAAGAGATTAATGGACAATGAGAAATACCGAGTCATATTTGCTGTATGCATCGTATTCTGTTTGATTTCTGCTTCTTTCCCTTTCTTTTTGACTATTTTCGATTATTATGTTCTTGCAAAGCTGCGAGTATCACATGAATTTGTACTGCAATTCTTCGAGTTTGCCTGTAAAACTGGTCTTTTCTGTACATTTTTCTAGATTTCTTTTCTTCCTCAGTTGAAGCCTACTGTCAACTGTCTCTCCTGAACCATGTTAAAGTGAAGAAATTTAGCTAATAGGTTGTTTTCTAATGCAGTTAATTTGTGTTTCTGGTCAAATTAGATCAATGCAGAGTCATCCCATGTTTGTTGTCTTTGTTGCTGTTTTTATGGTATGATCTGGGAATGAACAGTTCGATATTCAGTATTCCAAAACCTTTTTCCAGCGNCTTCAAGTTAGTGACGTTATTTCATTGTAATTAGACCTAACAAGAACGGAATCACGCTCTGTAGGATTTGAACCTACGACATCGGGTTTTGGAGACCCACGTGCTACCGAACTGAACTAAGAACGCTTTCTTATCATAGTAGATCCAAGGGTTTAAAAATATAAGTAGATAGGAGTTTAGAATGAAAAAAGGGAAAAGAAAAAAATGTCATCAAAATAATAAAGAAAATTAGCAAAGAAAGCTGAAACATTTACTTTGAAAACAATATACAGTAGAAAACAAGAGGAAGAAGTCATATACATATAAAACTACCCCTATTCCCTTTCCCATTTCACCTTCCTTTCCCCATCCCAATTATGAACAAGATTCCTTCAATTGGTGTTTTTCTTTTTCTTCATTCTGTTGTATAGATTATCTGCTAAAATAACCCATCTTTGTTTCCCTAAACTACATGTGGGAAACTTTTGCTTTTTAGTGGTCCTTTGAAGACTAATATACAAACTATTCTGGGTCTCTCTTGAATTTTTGATATTTTTCTTGGAATTTTTTCTGGGTCTATCTAAACAAGTCTTCGTACCCACTTGGATATTATGCTATAAAGGCTAAAAGAATAATCAATATATATATCTCACGTATTGTTTGATAACTGGATTTTTTGGGCTACTTTTACAGTTGATTTTGTTTGAAAATTTTGGTTTTTTATTTTTTTTTCTTGGAATTGAGGAAGAAAAGAAATTGCGAGACATGGGAAAGCAAGGACCTTGCTATCACTGTGGTGTTACAAGTGAGTTTTTTTCCAGGGTGTTTCATTATAATAAAAATTTTAGATATTCATGAAATAAATACAATTTTTCAACAATTATTCATATATTATTTGATCAAATTTTCAATCATTGTAAGTAATATCCATCGGTTGAATTGCTTGGAAATGGAAGAGATTAATGGACAATGAGAAATACCGAGTCATATTTGCTGTATGCATCGTATTCTGTTTGATTTCTGCTTCTTTCCCTTTCTTTTTGACTATTTTCGATTATTATGTTCTTGCAAAGCTGCGAGTATCACATGAATTTGTACTGCAATTCTTCGAGTTTGCCTGTAAAACTGGTCTTTTCTGTACATTTTTCTAGATTTCTTTTCTTCCTCAGTTGAAGCCTACTGTCAACTGTCTCTCCTGAACCATGTTAAAGTGAAGAAATTTAGCTAATAGGTTGTTTTCTAATGCAGTTAATTTGTGTTTCTGGTCAAATTAGATCAATGCAGAGTCATCCCATGTTTGTTGTCTTTGTTGCTGTTTTTATGGTATGATCTGGGAATGAACAGTTCGATATTCAGTATTCCAAAACCTTTTTCCAGCGAAATTAGTTCCTTCTAGATTTGGCATTTAGATTGTCACAAGACAAATAGTAGTGCGATTGTGTCAAATGATGTCTAGAGTTTGATTGTGGTATTCCTTTTATCAATCTTTGGCAATGGGGATTCCCGGCTTGCTAGAACCATTAACCACATCATAGCATTTGTTATTCGTGCTTTCTTCAACGATTAATCAAGAAGCTTATGCTTATCTATTATCCATTGCACTTTAGACAAATCCCTCACTCAATGGAAATTAGAAGTTCATTTTCTGTCTTATTCAAAACTAACTTGATCCAAATTTCTGAGAGATGCCTTTTCAACTTCGGATTTGACTAATAATTTTGACTGCTACTAGTATCGTACATCCTTAAGATTTTGATCTTTGTTCGCCTGCTGGGAAGTAATTCTTCTTACTCTTAAGCTTCTGCCTTTGCTTAAAATATGCTCCTGACTACATATATTTATGCTTTGCTTCTGAGAAAAAGTTTATTCAAACTATTTCAGTTTTGCTATGCCATCCATTGTTGCCGCTTGAAGTAGTCTTTTAAATCTCAGAATGGACTCCTGTTGCCATGTTTTATAGGATTATAAGTTCAGGGGAAGTTGGGATAAACGAGTTTTGGTGTCAAATGGTATTATGACATGGCCTCGGACTTAAAGGCTGTAAAGATAAGTTTAGATGATTTCTATTATATTGTCTTTGAGAATTGACTATTTTTTCCTAAACGCTCAAGCACCAAATTCCTTTCTTATTTTTGTTTCTGATCCAATACTTTTTTCAATTTGGAAAAAGGGCTACAAATTATAACCGTTTTTGTTCAATCTCTTAAAGAAGACCGATAGGCATAAACTTTTGCTTGTGCTAACTTCCAAGCAAATGCAGACAGACACCTGTGTTATAAAATTTCTGAGTTTCTTCCTGCTTCCTTCTCCTCTTCATCCCTTCAAAGGCGGAATTAGTAATGTAGCTATATTTAGAACCCACATTCACATTCTTATCATAGCCTTCGGCTCTATGTTTCCAAGATATAGCATAGCAAGCGGTTTCTGCCCAAAACTATCACTAAAAATCCGAAAGAATTATCTGTTGTCTTTAGAGTGAAAATAATCTTAATCTCCCTCCTTTTTGTCCACATTGATATAGTGCAATGTCAATCATCTTCCAAAAATCATAGAACTCTAATTATGATGTGAAAATTTTGTGCCATATTTCGTTCTTTTCAGTTTGTTGCTTCTTTGCAATTATTGTTTTTAATCTTCTCCTTATATCATGATTATTGAAATTTAACTGCTAATTAGTTAGCCACACGCGTTGATTTGTCATTGAGGATTTTTCTGATGCCAGTCATTCTTTCATCTGTGACTTGACTGCCAATAAATAATTTATGCAACAGGCACCCCTCTTTGGCGCAATGGGCCACCGGAGAAGCCAGTGCTATGCAATGCATGTGGTTCTCGGTGGAGAACAAAGGGAACACTGGCAAATTATACTCCATTACATGCTAGGGCAGAATATGATGACTATGGGGTATCTAAGGCGGATAACGTATCCATTAAGAGCAAAAGGGAAAAAGTTTTCAAACGAAAACAAGATATTGATTTTTCTGTATTTGGAGGGTTTCTGCCTGACCACAATCAGGGTTTCCGTAAAGGATTTGATGAAGATACAAGTAATAGATCAAGTTCTGGATCTGCCATATCCAACCCAGAGAGCTGTGCTCAATATGGCAGTGCTGATGCAAGTGATTTAACAGGTTTGTTCTATTTCTAGGCATGATTGACAAATCTGGCACTTAAAATTTGAAAATCAAACTGCATCCTGTTGCGTTCTTCATTATTTACTAATTGTATTGTTACTAAGTCACTGGCCTCTAAGAAAAAAATATAGTCAATTGGTGTAGTTTGTTGTTCATCTAAATTAAAGACACGAGTCATTCCTGCTGTTAAACATCTTTCATAATTTTGTGGAAAAAAGTGATCTCTCACTATGATGCAACATTATCTCATTTCTTATTGTTAAGCATCTTTGGATAACATGTGGAACCAAAGGTTGAACTCAATGAGAAAGCAACTTATCAAACGTTTTAGATGGCAACTTCTTTCATTGGATATATCGGAACTTTAAACAAGTCCCCCACTGCTGCTGATTGAATTTCTTACACATTTAGTCATCTTTACAGGCCCACCCCAATCCATTGTGTGGGACACAATGGTGCCTTCTAAGAAAAGAACCTGCTTCAGTCGATCAAAACCATCTCCGTTTGAGAAGCTTACCAAAGATCTGTATACTATATGGCATGAACAACAGTCATCATGCTTCTCCGGAACTTCAGAAGAGGAATTGCTTCTTGAGAGTGACAAACCTATGGTATCTGTTGAGATTGGACATGGAAGTGTACTCATTCGACACCCAAATGCAATAGCTCGGGAAGAAGAATCAGAAGCTAGCTCCCTTTCAATTGATAACAAGCCACATCCCATATGTAATGCTTATTCGCAGTGCACGACCCTGCCTGTACATATCAAGAAGCCTGCTGGACAGGGCACGGAAGAACAGCAAATTATGAGGTATTTTGTTCATTATTCTTGAACACTATGAGACAGAATTGATGGAAGTTTGTAATTTGATACTTCCAGATATGTAATATAAAAAAACATGGATGCTTATTTCTCACCTGTCTGAGATGCTACAGTATATCTCGTCCAATATGTCATAAAGAAGACGTAGAATTGTGTACACCATGTTGTTTAATGGGATTGTGCAATAAATTTTTTCATACAGTCTTCAGGTCCTGACACGATCTGGTGAAATTCTTGGAGTTGGCGTCCTTAATTAAATCAACAATCATGTAGTTACTTGACTTGGAGAGGGAGAGTCAGTATTTAGAATGGAGATACCTTAATTCCGTAGTTTGCTTTAACATTGAATTCTTCTTTGATTCAATACCTTGCATTGTTGCCCTTCCATTCATTTTGCTATATTTTCCATTTCAGAGACAAGGATCAACTCGAAAAACTTCAGATGCTGGGCCATCGTAATTCACCATTACGTTATGTAGATCTGCAAGTAAGTTGTGTATCTGAGCGTTCTTATTATACTATGCTCAGAAGCACTCATGTTTATTAATGGTAATTAAAGGATTCCGTGTTTCTTTTTATGCCAACAATTCAGTGCCACTGGGCCAAATTTGTTTCATTCATTCCATTCCTTCTCTTGTTGAAGCTTCTTTTATGCGGTGTGTAGCGAGTGAACTAAATTATGAACTCCATCTTTGTTCTAACTCCTTATAGTAGTTCTTATTGATTTAATTCATTTTAGATTTTCAGGCTTGTATAGCAATGCTTGTTTGCTAAAACGCAGTCCATTTTATGCCCCTATTATCATTTGATTTGTAACTTTTTTTTGTTCCTGATCATTTCTGATATAAACTGTTCTTGATAATTGATTCGATGACATGGATGTTAAAAGCTATGCAATGTACTCTGTTATGATCGATTTCAATATTGATGCAGGATATCCTTAATTGTGACAAATTTATGGCTCATCTAACCAATGAAGAGCAACAGCAATTACTGAAGATTTTACCTTCCATTGATATTTCTGCAGCTCCAGAGAGGTTTATAATTCATCAGTTACACTTGTTGTAGCTTATACTAATCAAGCATGACTAAAATATCAGTTTATAGATAGGTTAATGGATTGGATTAGCACTAAGAGCCCGTTTGGTAGAGATTAAAATCGGATTAAAATTGAAAAACTAGCCGTTATTGTTGATTTTTATTAGACGAGTGAGACAAATTACGACTATATTTTCAATTTTAATTGGCTTTTAATCTTTACCGAACACGCCCTAAAACTTTCTGACGAATTACAGAAGGGACTTATTTTCAAAATGAATAAATACACGGACTCATATAATGAGGCTTATGCTTGATGTGTTTGGATTCACATAAGAATAAAATTATCCTAATCATTAAATTGATCTGAAGCTTCTAAAGGTGGACACGTCTCCATACTATGAGCTTAAGAAATTGAAGTAGCATTCTGAAATACTAATCAATCTGAAAATAGTAATTTTTGTGATTTGCTTATAATCTAAGACCAGAAAGATCCATAGATTACTAATAATAAGATGACTGCAATTTCTATGTTCTTTCTAAATTATATTGGTACGAATGGATTTTTAACATCGTATTTATCTTGATTAAGCCTTACAAATATCAATAGATGTTGAACTATATGAGTTTAAACTGACATAAGCGTAACATGATTATGTGCTGATAATGTTCTATCTTATCACATCCAGTCTCATAAGCATGTTCGATAGCCCTCAATTCAAAGAGAATATATCATCCTTCCAGAAACTTCTTGCAGAAGGAGTTTTTGATAACTCATTGTCTGGCGTGAAAACAGAAGATTGTAGAACTTTGAAGAAACTTGCTTTATGCAATTTGACAAAATCGAAGTGGGTGGAACAATATAATGTACATAAGGTCTGAACCAATTACATAAGAATTATCTTGTATTTGGTACAAGTACACATGTTATGGATTGAAGTATAATTTATTCACTACGATTTTTGTTGGTAACGTGTAGGATGTAAAAGGAAAAAATTGTATCTATGGTTCTGAAGCGGCAGGAGGACTCAGTGCAGTTGTAACTGGTCATTCGGTTAACGTAAAGAGATCACGAGATGGACAGCATCAAAAGTTTTCAGGTAAGACATATTCTTATAGATGGCATAACTGAAATGTTGTAATTTTCTAAGCGTGTTTCTGCTTGAGATGTATTATTTAACTTAAAAATTTAATGGACGATAGTTTTAAGAATGACTAAATCATTTCTATACAAAAGGAAGCTTGAACACAGAGAGTTATGTATCTCTGTGAATTTATTTTCCTTTGGCAAAGAATCTTATTTGCCCGTGCAGTGTAATAGAATGAATTATCTCATGCTATAAACTAATAAATATAGTTGAGGGTCGTGTTTAATATGTGATTTTCACATTTGAATGCATTGATTCATATGCTAAAAAGGGTTTTAAAAAGCCAGCCTCTTTCTAACCTTGATCTCCTAGAGTTTAACAGCATCATACCATAGTCTTTGCTCTCAGGTTATTCCTTTTTGAATGTCTTCATTCTCTAGTTTGTTTTGGTTCCTCTGTCACTATATCCAAGATTTTGACGTCCCATAAAACTTGCTGACAGAAGAAGTATTTTCTCTTCTTCAAACTATTTCCTTGATATTGCTGATACTTATGTCCTAGTAAAATACGTATGGCAATTTTCTGCATTATCAGATTTATATCTTCTCGATTCTCTCTTATAGAGACACTTATAAGGATCCTCCTTGATATGGATATCAGTTTTCCCATCAAATATTGGGATATCTGTATCCTTGATAATCTGCAAGCCAAACTCTCTTTAGCAATTCTTAGTTGAAAATTGCTTTTCTAAATCATAATAGAACTTTAGTTTATGTTATGACGGATAACGTGCTCTGGAGTTTTTACTCATTCACTAAATAGAATTTTGGTAATTTATATAAATCTGGAAATACTCTTGTATGTATACGCGTAGGCATAACCTCCTAATTGTTTTATTTTCAGGATTGAAAACTATGATGAAGAGCCCCCGACGGGTGATAATAAAGTCAAGCTACGAGCAGAAGGAACCAATAGATAGTGACGGTTCTCGCTTCAGTCCAAAAAACCTATTTTCCTCGCCAAATGATAATGGCTCCCTTGTGCTCGACTCTCTCCGTTTTGCAGACGAAAGTTCTGAACAGGATTTGCTGCTGGATGTGCCATGCAACAGCTCCTTCCCACAGGCCGAACTCCTCCGGCCAACTTCAAGTTTTGGTGCCCAAGCAAGCACTAGTAGCAGCTCTGTACACCCACATCTTTTCGGTCCCTGACGATACCTGTTGAATCCGGTGGCCATTTCAGCGCCTTTTATTACGATTCTGGTGATTGCATTTACATATTGTTGGCAAAACTATTGTAGCCTCAACCTTGAAAATACGTCTTTTTATAGGATGACAAAGATTGTAATATATAGCTTGTGATGCAGAAAAGTTGGCAGATTCGAGATTTTTGTACTCAGAGAATAGTTGCCAACTTAAAGTTGAGATAATTATCTTTTGGCATGTTCTTATCTTTAATTTTACCTTGTTTTATCTTCGTTTATGAAGTGAACAAAGTAAATATATTACGAACTCAATAGAAATCATGAAGAAACTGGGACAAATGCTTTGTTCTTATGAAGATTGTGTAAAGAGTTTTTTTGCAGTGGGTATGTCATGTGTGAAATGTATCTTATAACAACTTATAAACTTGCACAAGCTGAATCACTTAATTTAAATATTTATGTTGTCAACTTAAATAATATATTTATTTAAGTATGATCTTCAACCCTCGAAATTAGGTTTTCATCAAGAAGTTTGAGACATGCACAATTGTACGAGTCTATCTCTATGTTTAGAAAATTTCTTTTTATTAGCAATTTTATTTTTCAAGATTTTATTATTATTTATTAATTTAGTTTGAACTAGTCTTGTTTGGGCTCTCCCATGAAATAATGTTAATTTTTTTCTTATTTTTTAACCATGCATTATCCAAAAAATCACTATTCTAAACGTATTTTCTTCAAAATCTCATTTTAATGGAGATGATCGATTTATGGATAGATCTCTCTCCATATAGATAGGTATCTTCGTCCAACACAGGGCCTTAGGATCATGTTCATATATTTTACTAATTATTCGGTAATATTGTGTTAGTGAGTCGACGGGTTTTAGCGGAAATTATCTTGGTACATTTTATCCTTATTTAAAGAGTGCCAAATCAGTAATGAATATGTGGAATGACTGATTTTACAAATGTATTACCTTTAGAATTACACAAGTAGGAGATGGAGAAAAATATAATATCGAAGATGCCATGGCCCATGCACCTTTTCTTTTGATGAAAGTGACTCTTACCTCATTCTTATTCCTACTATTATCAAGAAGACATTCCATGTACTTTGTCTGACTTTTACTTAAAAAGCTTTTAGATTCTAATCACATACTAAAAATGGGTTAAATTCACTAATGATCACTCAACTTTATACTTAGTGTCATTATGATAATTCAATTTGATTTTATTTTATCATGATCATTCAATTTCATATAACGTTTCACCACGACCACCCAACTTCTTTTCACCCTTTTTCACTAATTTTAAAAGGAGAAAAACGATAACTTTGCATTATATGTATGAAATAAATTTTAAAAATAAATAAATAAGAACTTATTTTAAATGAAATAAACTAAAAACATATTTTAAAAATGTTACTTAAAATATGAGACTTAAAACGACTATTTTACCCTTTTAATTTTTGAATTTGTTGAAAAAAATTGGTTGACTAACATTGAATTGGACGAAATTCATCTATTTGGATCAATGTCGTTAATTTATAAAAGGTTGGGACGCAAATGATCGAAAGAAAAGGTAGGAGATGGATTTGCAAAGGAAATGAAAAATTGGAGACATTTTTCACTTTACCCTATTTATAAAAGGGATAATTGCAGCAACGGTCCCAAACCTTTCAGATTTTTACGCACTTTACCCTAACATTTGATTTGTGCCAGCGGAGGTCCCAAACCTTTAATAAATATGCGGCGGAGGTCCAAATGGATGGTTTTCCATCCATTTGACCGAAATAGTACACTTTGACTCATTTTGACCAATTTAGAAGGGGTAAAATAAGAACTTGATAATTACTATATTAAATAAAAAATAAATAAAAAATACTTTCTCCCTCTCTTCCCCATCTCTCTCTCCTCAACCCCCCTCTCTCTTTCTTGCATCAAGTTTCGATACCACCATCACAGCAGTGCCGGCACCACCACCACCACAGCAAGTGCCACCACCACCACCCTGCAGGGCTTTCTCTTTCGATAATTCCAAAACCCTTTGTACATTTTCCACTACCAGTGTTCCCAGCACCGATCACAATGGCTGTACGCTGTCAATCTCCGTTGCAGTTGAAGCTCCACCACATATCGACCACAAACTCCACCACGCAACCACACCCCACCATTACTTTCTTTCCCAAATCCCAACTCCAATCGTCCTTCAAATTCAACCTCTCCGTCTCAGCAGTTCCTAAATTTTTGGCCGTCACAGCCGAATCCGAACCCGTTTTCACATCCGTCAAGTCTTTCGCCGTAGCTATTGTTGTCAATCTTCGCCCGGGTTTCGACTTCCTAGGCTACGCCGTTGACGGAATCGGAGATTATGTTACCCTCCAGGTCGACCCGAATGTGCACCCTGGTCAGGTATCCATTTCTGATATATCAGGTGTCGATTCTAAGCTCAGCAAGAACCCACTTTGGAACTTTGAAAGTATTGCGGCCATTGCCGTTGTGAAGATGCTTAAGATTCGATCTGTTGGGATTTCCCTTTCCCTTAAGAAAGGCCTTTCCCTTGGCAGTGGCCTCAACTCTAGCATACCCTCCGTCAGGTTTACCCTTTATGTTTCTTGAATTTATTTTCAGGTGCAGTGGCACCACCACCACAGTTCTCTCTCTTCCACCACAGCAGTGCCGGACTCTCTTTATGCCTTTTGGAATTTTCCCCTCCCACTGTCTCGTGCTAATGAAGTTGCAATTCGACAAGAAGCTGCTGCCTCTCCCGCCTCTTAACAGCCGGAACCCAAGTGCTCTTGACGTGGGTTTCGCAGGGAAAACCGCGGCTCTTGCTGTGGTGGTGGTGGTGTCGACACTGCTGTGGTGGTGGTGTCGAAACTTGATGCGAGAAAGAGAGATGGGAGAAGAGAGAGAGATGGGGGAAGAGAGGGAGAAAGTGTTTTTTATTTTGTTTTTATTTTATTTTGTTTTTATTTAATATGGTAATTATCAAGTTCCTATTTTACTCCTAAATTGGTCAAAATGAGTCAAAGTGCACTATTTCGATCAAACTAACGGTCTCCGCCGCATATTTATTAAAGGTTTGGGCACTCCACTGCACAAATCAAATGTTAGGGAAAAGTG
>CAIGRB010048039.1:28577-55020 GCA_903798255.1 Fraxinus quadrangulata | reverse complement strand
TATATATATATATATATATATATATATATATATATATATATATATAATACAATGTTACCGTTTTATCTATTTTAAAATTGGGTGGTCATTGTGAAATGTTATATGAAATTAGATGATTATAGTGAAACGTTATATGAAATTGAGTAGTCATGATAAAATAAAATAAAATTTGGTGACTATGATGACACTAAGTATAAAATTAGATGACTATTTGCAAATTTAACCCCTTTTAAATTTCTTCGCTTAATTACCCGTTAGTCCTACGTGGCAAGAGACCTTACTTTTGGTTTTCTCCAAAACGGGGTGATCAATTTCATACATTCATCTTATCTTGTATATTCCTTTTCATTTTAATGCGGCTAAAGGGATTCACAGTTTTTTCTTTAAGATATATATGAAGTAATCATCATACTACTATTTACTATTTAGGATGATAATAAAATTAAAACAAAAATATACAGTGGATTTGAGGCGGCGACACGAAATTAAATTAGAATAAATAAATATTTCAATAGAAGTGATGCCAAAATAAAACAAAGCTTATGTTTGGTGGGAATTAAAATTTAGATTTTAATCTAAGTTAATCTCAACAATTAATTTTAACTATATATTTCATGAGACATCTAACTTTTCAATCATACATTTTATTAACTTTTATCAAAATTTATTAAAAATTTGATTTTAATCTCTACAAAACAAGGACTAGATTATCTTGTAATTTTATTCAATCAAGAAGTGAGAGGTGTAAAACAAATTATTCTACCAGTTTTGAGTTGTCTTAGGAGTTAATTGGTTCCAACCAACAATATCTTGGGATGCCTAAGTTTCCTCGAACTAACCCATTTTTTTCTCTCGTTTGTTACATAGTTTGTATCTTTAACATTTGGGATAAGAGAGGGCATGGATTGGTCATCTGTCCAGAATATAACTAAACACAAGTCCTTTTTTATTTTAGGTTACAAATAAAGTGCACACAGAACTTCACGAAACATTCTAGGAGAGCATTAATAGGGGACACTTCTCCAAACTTCTAAAATAAACACTAGATACCAAGTAGTCGAGCCTATAGATACATAGATATTGTAGATGTTATGTATTGGTAGGTAATTTGGAGCTTAATTAGTTAAGCTGAAAGGCAGTGTCATATTCAATTCCAGCCTTCCAATCACTGGGGATGGCACTGGCTAACTCTACCCACTCCGCATCTACGTTGGCCTCGATCGCCACCTGAATTTTGAATCTAAGAGGCCCCCTTGGTGGGTTTGGAATGTCGAATACTGTTCCATATGCCCTGCGCATTGGCCTCCATTCTTTGTAATCCTCCTTTGCGAAATTAACAAAAAAAGGTACAACATTGTCAATGACCACGATCATAATGGAATTGCACATAAGGTTGTATGTTTGGTTAAGCTTAGAAGTTACTTTTTTAACAAGTAAATCTTTTGTTAATAAAAACAATTGAGGAAATTAAAAGAAATGTTTACTTTCACGTGATCATTTGTAAAAATGTCCAAAATTTGTTCAACGTCCATTTTATAATGATTTAGACCAAAATACCATTGTTAACAATTTATAAATCCAAACTAAAAACAAAAATGTGCTACCTATTAAAATTTTTGTTGTCTAATAAGATTTTGACACATAACCTACTCTACTTATTTCAAAAGTACACATGTCAAATCGCAATAAATGTTATATTTCTCATTGACACGGGTATTGAATATTGAGAACTACATCTTAAATGTCAAGAACTTTATAAAATATAAAAACTCTCATGTTCGAAATGAAATCTTGTTCTAAACAAATGAAGTATCAAGATAAATTAGGTTCAAATATCGATAACAATTTTTAAAATGCCGAAAATGTCATTTTAATGTAACTTCTTCTTCTCGAAATTTATGACAAATTGGAAAAAAAAATTGCTTTATTTTTCATTAAGGATATAATAGATAATTTAATCTGATCATTTTTGTAAGAATTATTAAAATTAGACATTTTTTAATTGCATTTTTGTAAATTCCCCAAAATAATTGTTTTGATAAGACTAATACCTGCCAAACTTCAAGTGCAGCGATATCATAAGTTCCCCCTTTGTACAATGGTACTATGGCCAAGTACAGAGGGTACTTGCTATTCTCATGGACTTTCAGCAAAAGATTACGACCGTAATGACATGGAATTCTTCTATATTCGATGTCAACTACACCGTATGCAAATAGTTCTGCTGCCATGTCGGGTCGAGCCAATTTTGCGTAGCCACGTGTACTCAGTATGAAGTCTGTTCTGTCTCCCTCGCCATAATCCGTTACCACTACCTTCGTTCCCTCCTCGCTGCAGTGTGTTGGGATATTGCATCTTACCTGATCAATTGAGTCGTTGAAAACTAGCCATCAACTTATGGGAGTAAAAAAGCATAAGCTAAAAAAAAGTAATTTATGCTTTTTTCTTCTCCGTTGTTAATATATTGGAGGAGAGTTTGTGTTCTTTTAGCTTTGTTTGGCTCCTTTTAAATTAAAATTCTTTATTTTTCATACTTATTTTCAACCACGCATTTACACAATAAATATTCAGCACGTAAACACAAATTTTTTCCTACTTTTTAACAGCACATTCTCCAAAAAATCACTATTCAAAATATTATTTTCTCCAAATTTCTCTTCATAATGATCATCAACCGGGGCTTAATTCAACTGTCATTGGCTGAAATTTCCTTATGTAATGTCACGAACTTGGCCATTCCTAGCTTTTGCGTGGCACTTAACTTCTCTAGTTTTGCTTTTTGCGTATAAGTTAAATAATTGGTGAAATTTTGGCCTGCAATAAGAAGCATAACAATATAATCACTAGGCACGACTTCAATAAAGGGTCGTTTCGCACGATTTTTATTTTTACTTTTGTTTTTTGTAGAAGAGTTTTTGGAGAAAGTCACTTAAATTTTTGTTTGAAAACTAATTTTTCAAAGCACTTCCAAGTTCGAAAGTACTTTTAGAGAAAGTTATATTGAACCAACTTCCTCTAAAAACTCTTTTAACTACAAGAATCACTGTTATAAAATTCGTCAAACGAGCCCAAAATCAACTTTTGAATATTAAAAGTCATGTCAAATGACCCCTAAGTATGCAAAGAAGGTGGATTGGATGGTAAAAAGTAAATGCTACATGAAATTTTAACGGGCACGACTTTGCGACACTTAGCTCCTCATCACTTCACCAGCTAGTGATATCACAAAGCAAGCGCCAAGATTTTTTGCAAATAATGAAATGCCTTACTTGATAACATGCGCCGCAACCAATTCCGTGCCTGTAAAGCCTGGACACTCCAGTGACTTCCCCATTGTAGACAGTCTTTCCATATTCACCAAAACCACAAGCTCCCGCTAGTAAAATTATGAGAAAACAATTTGAATTAGATATATTCACACGAAAGTAGTATAATCTACTATATTTACTATCTAATGCATTAGTAGAATATTTGGCTAAGGGAGTCAAATAGAACTTGACAGTATTGAGTAAAAAAACATAGAGGTATAATATGACATACTCGCAGTTCCTAGGCAGTCGGGGCTACCGTAATAGGTTGCTCTTGAGCAGACAAAAGCATCTTGGCCATAACAAACTGCAGCCAATAGCAATATCAAAGAGAAAAAGAGGCTATAACAAGCCATAATTTCAGATGATTCCAATTCTTAAGATTATGAATAAATAGAGTGGACGAGGAATGAAAAACCTAAAAGGAAAAGGCCATATTTATAGCAGAGCAACAGCAGCCTCTGTGAATGATTCAGTTCAACCTTTTTGATGCCACTAATGGCTATTAAATCCAAGTGGGATAGGTGAAACAGGAGATGTGTACAAACTAGACACCTCGGAATTGAATTCTTTAGACCATGTCATTATTGTTAAGGATAAACGAGGAATGACTTTCAGATTTCCATCATAAAAAGGTAACAATGTATAAGAAGCTTGAGCAATAATCTCAATGAAATTGACATTTTAAGATGAAACCTGAGACTTAATAGGGTATCATAGTAGACAAATTCAAAATAACAATTCAACCCATTTAAATTTCAAGAAAGTAATTAGATTTAAAATAAGTTACCATCTTGCAACGACATGCTAAGGGTAAAATAACATATTAGAGCTTGGACTGCTCTTCTTCACAAGTTTTACCTTTTAAAATAGATCCCCGAAATTCAAAAGTTATCTATTATTGTTTGTTCGCATAATAAAAAAATTGCAAGAGCAGCCTCAATAGTGCCTTATGTATTCACTTTTGGCGACTTGGCCACCTTAGCGCACGTGAAGAATTCTATATACCAAAGCCAGTAGAATAAATCTTCATTCTGAATGTAAATATAGATTAATGTAGAGAAATTATGATGTGTAGAGCTAGTGTTGAAATAAAACTTTGTTTGAAGGCAGGCTGTCTAGAGCATCTACTTTAAAATATTTAATAGAGGGAGGGACGGAAGTAGGGGCAAATCCAAGATTGGATTTAAAAATAATAATAATAATAATAACTTAAGCCATTGGATGATGGAATACGTGACTTCATCCCTTTTATCGCAACATTTCATCCTAGATATCAATTTTGATCCAATTAGCCCGTAGTGCATTAAATACTCCCAAAAAGTGGGCAGCCACTCTATGACTTATGTTGACAAGAAGAGACATTTTACTCATTACAAGGGTCAAATCAATCATTCCAACATGATTTCATTAATTTAAAATCTTCAAATGTGGGTCATTACGTGTCGTAGTTGAGCATTTGGACGGAGGAGCTTCGTTTGGCCTTGGATTTAGGTTCGCAGAGGGGCTTTGACAGGGCCATTCTCATGAAACCGCTTCAATAAGAGTGGGCTTCGGTGGATTGGATTTAAATGGACTTTGGAATGTCCTACTCCACATGGGATGCCACAAGGTCTCGGAAAGAAGAGTTTCGGTGAAATGGCCTCGACAAGAAGAGCTTCGGTGGATCAGCCACATGGGGCATCAAATGGCAAAGCGTAACAATAGTCCCCCCAAGTCCATGTATGATTATTAATGTCATGCGTGAACTTCTGTCTTGAGAGAAATTTCTTTAAAGCATGTTTTCCAGTCATGGTTAGGTTTTCGACCAACATAATAGTCTTCCAAATCCAAGTATAGATATTGATATTATAGTTAGAGTTCGATGTTGAATTTGATTCTTGCATATTTTCTTATCCTTATGTATAGCCGAACTGCTGAAATTTGTTTGGTGAGCAGGAAATGTAGACGTGCCAAGGCTCTTCAATTGAATTAGCTAAAATTTGTTTGGTGAATCGAAGCAGGAAAATGCCTAACTGTGGAGGCTCCTTAATTGAGATAGCTAAATTTTGTTTGGTGAACCGAAATAGGAAAATGCTGTACTGCTGATGCTTCTTAATTGAGATAGCTAAAATTTGTTTCGTGAACTGAAACATGTAAATGCTGAACTATCGAGGCTCCTTAATTGATATAGCTAAAATTTGTTTGGTGAGCCAAAGCAGGAAAATGCTGACTGCCAAGGCTCTTTAATCGAAATAAAGCATGCTTTTAGTAATAGCGCCAACGATTTGATATTTTTGTACATTCAAAAAAAGACAACTGAAGCGTTTTTACATCCAATACACATATAGTCGTTACCTATTGAAAGTGCAATGATAGCCACACTTTTGTATTTTGAGTCTGACGCGTCAAGGCTCATGCATGAGATATACGCATCAATTTAAGGCGTTAATAAGGAAAAATATTTGAATTTAACGCCTTAGATATAGTTAAAAATATTCACTTCAGATGAAATAGATCTAGATCAAATGACTGAGCTTCGTCCTCTCTTCATATAAAAGCCAGAATTATGCCATTGTATCAATTTTTACCTTTGTGAAAATCTCCAAATTTCTCTAGCAATCATAAATCATTTCCAGTCACTTCTGTTCTTTGACGACATCACATTCCTAAAGCTTCATTTCATTTAGATAATTTTTATATCTTCCCATCCTTCATTCCATCTTTTTTCAATTACCATGGCTTCTAGGTATAGTGCTAATAGTAGAAGGATAACCACTGCTACGGTATGGGAGATTGGACGGAGGCTTTTGGGCTATAAGTGAAGCTTCCATCGATTACGAGGCAGGATGAGGGGCTGCAAGAATCCCTTCTGCTATGACTTCTACAAAATTGGTTGAACTTAGAGAGAAATATAGAATCCTAGATTCCATAAAACTCTTAGAACCCGAAGTCCACGAACGTGCTTGCTATCCAGGCCAGGATGTGTGGCCATTACTGGATTTTTATATAGGGTACATATGCGTTTACCTCTGTACCCATTTTTTAGGATGGTACTGATGTCCTATATGTTGGCTCCCATTCAATTATTGCCAAATGGGTGGAGCCAATTGGTTAGGGCATACTTCCTTCGGAAGTAGACCTCGCTTGGCGAGGATATTTCCCTCAACGTCTTCCAGACCCTTTTCCGACCTCGAGTCCTTAGTAATAGAAAATCCAATGGGTGGTATTACATGAATCCTTGGAGGCCAATACCTATTTTGTAGTAGGTTTGCCATCTTCCATAAAAAGGTGGAAAGAGTCGTAGTTCTGGGTCAGGGAAAAGTGGCATATGATTGAGAGAGATAAGACCTCTGCTCGTACTGTGCCGACCCAGTATTCAGAAGATCTTGAGTTTCTATTTTTGAGATTTTTATTTACTTACAATTTTATCCGAAGCTCATTGATTTGCAGTTTCAGGGACTCTATTCGAACTTTTCCGGTCGAGTGGGACGTCATTGAAGACATCTATAGACGTCATCAAAGTTCACGCCACTTCGACTGCCTAATTGACCAAAGTAAGTTCCTCCTAGACTTCAAATTGATGGCTTCAAAAGGTAAAGAAGGTAGAGCAGACCTCCGAGACTGTGAAGAAGGCTTCAGTGGCGAAGACCCCTAGAAAGTTTGGAAGACTTTTGGCTGGGTAAAATGAAAAAATTGGCCCAGTAGTAATGGACATGCTACCACCTGAGGTCCAGGGAGCTGTTACAAATTTGTACAAATTTTGTACTAAGATATGGCAGAACTATGTCTCCACCTGTGATGCAGTAGATCAACTGCTACCTTGGTGAGCCAAAGTGCTAGGGCCTTTGGGGTTGCCTTGGAATGCCAAAAAGTGCTGAAGGATGTTCAGACGTATAACTCGGAGTCGATTGAAAAGTTATCCTCAACAGAGGAAGAAATGAAGAAAATAAAAGCTGAGACTGAGGAGCTGAGGACCAATGTACTGAAGAGGCAGGTGAGTTGGATTCTACCTTAGCGAAGATCGAAGCTCTGAGAGGGAAGTCCTTGAATCCCAGTGCGAAGTAGCTTCCTTGATGAGAAAGTAGAAACTTCAAACAATCATCAGAAGCTAACGGTCGAAGCTCTATAGAAGGCCAAAATGCTGGGCTTAGGGGTGCAAATGGGTTTCTGGAGACCCAAATAAGGCACTATGGGCAGGAGGCTAAACAGGCTAAGGCTTGGCACTTAGAAGGTAGGTGAGGAGGCAGTGAAGGACTACGTTACCAATTTCTATTTGACGGAACGCTTCGACGCTTATTGGAGGAGGTTTGCATATGTTGAGGTAGTACGAGGGTAGTAGAGCTTTACCCAGAATTCAATGCTTCTGAACTAAAAATAGAGTTTTTGGAAGATGTGTCTCAGACCCTAGCTGATGATACAATCGTAGATAAAGGTACGGAAGCTCACCAAGAGGGTGCTCTCGAGGATGCAGCTTCAGAGCAAAAAAAAAAAAAAACTGTTGAAGCCCCTGCTACAGAGGCTTCCAACTCCTTGCCACCTCAGCATAGTTTAGAATTTTTTATGTAATGGCTAAGGCCCTCCATTGTACATATTTATTTATCAATGAAGTACATGTTTCCATTGTACATATTTATTTATTAATGAAGTACATGTTTCTCTATTTTCTTATTTTCAATAATTAAATTGGGACTTTAATAATGTGCATAATAGACACAATTCAACTTAAACAATATAATTTGTAAGTGTTGGGACCTTCAAAAGGTGATAACTCAAATAATATAACTTGCAAGTTAAATTGAAGTAAATATGATGACCTCTCAAAAACGAATGATCCATCAAATATTTCAAACATGATTAATTTTGAGCATACATGGAACTTCACACCCATTTTTCAATATTGTTTCTACTACTTCCCAGATGTTTAGCTTCATCATGGGAGACTTTTGCTTATGCATTGGAGGACCAATGAGGTAATATCTTTTGGGATCTGATCATCTCCTTCGAGGTACCCACGCTTCCATACATGGTGGATGGTTCATCTAAGTAGCGACTTCTCCCATGACATTCAGTTTCATTATAGAAGGCTTGTATTGTATGCCTCAGAACCAATAAGGTAATCTCTTTTAGGATTTGATCATCTCTTTCGAAATGCCCACGCTTCCATACATGGTGGATTATTAATCCATTTAGGGGCTTCTCCCATAACGTTTAGTTTTGTCTAAGGAGACTTGTGTTGTAAGCCTCGGAAGACTAATGAGTTTATCCCTTTTGGGATTTGATCATCTCCTCTGAGAGGCCCATGCTTCTATACATCATGGATGGATCATCCATGTAAGAGCTTCTCCCATGAAGTCCAGCTTCGTCCTGGGAGTCTTGTGTTGTACACCTCGAAAGACCAATGATGTAATCCCTTTTGGAATTTGATCGTCTCCTTCGAGGCACCCACGCTTTCATACATAGTATATGGTTTATCCATTTAGGAGCTTATCCCATAACGTTCAGTTTCATCATGGGAGACTTGTGCTTTAGATCTTTTTTAAAAAATGTACTTTTATTGAACCACTTCGAAATGTTTACAAGAGCTGGGAAAGATCTTCTAGCCATAAAACACATTCACTGATAGTTTATTCTAAGATGATCTATGTTCCACAAGCGAGGCTACATTTTTCCATCCACATCTTCTATCCAATAAATGCCTGTCATAGTTTTTCTTTGATGCGGTACAGACATTTCCAGTTTGGACCCAACATACCTACCCCTAGTTCTTTGGAGGATAGAAAACTCTCCAAAGCACCAGGTCATTTATCCGGAAGGACATTTTCTTAACTATAGTGTTATAGTAACGAGTCATCTTCCTTTGATATGCTGCTAATTTCACTTAGGATTTATCCTTCCTTTCATCGAGAAAATCGAGCTCGCATCTTCTCAACTCGTCGTTGGATATTTCATTAAATTGCAAAAGATGAAAAGAGGATAATCCGACTTCCACTAAACTCATTGCTTTAGCACTGTAAGTTATTGAAAAAGAGGTTTCTTCAATTGGGGTTAGACTTGTAGTCCGGATTGCCCACAATACTTGTGCCGATTGATCGACCCGTGCTCCATTGGAGGCGTCAAGTTTTCCTTTCAAAGTATAATTGATGATTTTGTTTACGACCTCTACTTTACCATTAGCTGGGGGTGATGAGTTGTTAAAAAATGTTTCTTGATCTCAGCTTTTCACACAGGTGTCTGAACTTTTTGTTATCGAACCGAGATAATTGAATGGGAAATTCTGAATCGGCATGTAATATTCTTCCACAAGAACTTGGAAGTGATGTCTTCCATAATTCTGGTCAGAGATTCGACTTCAACCCATTTTAAGAAGTAATCGATGGCAATTATAGAAAATCTTGCACTACACTCTACCCTTGGGTATAGGGCCTATAAGGTCGATTTTCCATTTGGCAAATGACAATAGGCTGGATATTGCTATTAGTTCTTGGGAGGTTGTCTCTGGATAGAGAAAACTGTTGACACTTATCATGCTTTTCACAAATTGGATCACGTCGTTGTTTAGTGTGGGCAAATAGCACCCTGTCGTATTATTTTTTATGCCAACACAAGTCCTCCAGCGTGGTTTCCGCAAACTCTCTCATGAATTTCACGGAGGATGTAGGCTGCTTCCTTCCCTCCGACATATCGAGTGAGGTGTGAGGAAAAACCTCTTTTGAAGAGCACGGCATCCGGGAATACAAAGTGGACTGCCATTCTTTGAAGTTTGTAGGCTTCTTCTTTGCTATCGAGAAGGACTCGATCTTTAAGGAAAGTTGTAATTGGTTGCATCTATATAGGCGTTCCTTCTACCCACATTACCTCTTTTCCTTTAATAGTGGAAGGTCCTGAGATGTGTTCTATATGCACAATCGTTAGTAGTTCTGAGTCCTTGTTACTAGTCAGCTTGGACAAAGCATCGACGTGGGCATTTTGAACGCATGAGATTTGGGCTAACTTGAATTTTTCTAGAGATGGGAGTATATCTATCACCAATTTGAGGTACGCGGCCATGTCCATGTCCCTTGTTGTGAAGTTGTCATTAACCTAACTAACTATTAGTTGAGAGTCACTGTTAATGAACAACCTCTTCACTTGCATTTCTTTAGTCAACCTCAGACCAATCAATAGTGCATAATATTCAGATGCATTGTTGGTAGCCTTGAACCTGAACCTCACTGCATAGTTGAGCTTATTTCCCATGGGGCTAACTAGGATTACACCTACTCCTGAACCTATTTCTCCAATGAACCATCCACAAACAAGTTCTACGTGAGAGGTTATGTGGGCTCTATTATTTCTTCCATCTTTAATGGTAGTTCTTGTTTTGAAAACAATATCAAACTCGATGAACTCAACTACCCATTTCAGCAACCTTCCCGAAGCGTCAAGTTTCTAAAGCACTTACCTGAGCGAGAAGTTGGTTAACAAAAGTAATGTGTAAAATTGAAAGTATGGCCTCAATTTTCTATGCAATGATCAAGTCTAGAGCTAACTTTTCCATATCAGGGTAGCGAGTTTCAGCCTCCAAGAGTGCCTTGCTTACGTAGTAGACATGCAACCGTAGGGCATTTTCTTTTTTTGCAAGAACTGCGCTAATAGTTCCATCGAATACGACTAAATAGAGTTACATGGCCTCTCCAAACTTAGGTTTTGAGAAGAATGGGGCCTGTCCTAGGAGTTTTTTTAGTCCTTGGAAGACCTGTTCACACTTCTCTGTCCATTAGAACTTCTTATCCCATTTTAAGATCTTAAAGAAAGGGAAGCATTTATCGATGGTCATCGAGATAAAACGACTTACAGCTGCCACACACCTTTTTAAAATTTGCACCTCCTTTGGTTTTTAAGGGGACCTTATCTCAATTAGGGCTCAATTTTTTTCAGGATTAGCCTCTATGCTCCTATGGTTGACCATGTATTATAGGAATTTATCGAAGGCATCATTGAATGTACATTTAAGGGGGTTCAACCTCATTCTGTACCTCCGTAGAATTTGGAAAATTTCACCTAAGTGCATTACATGGTCAGCTACCTTAAGCTTTTCACAAGCATGTCAATCACGTAGACCTCCATTGTTTTGCCAATGATGTTGGTAAACATTCTGTTAACAAGCCTCTAATAGGTGGCACTGATATTTTTCAGCCTAAAAGGCATTATCTTGTAACAAAAATGCCATTGTCGGTGATGAAAGACGTGTTTTTCCTCATTTGTCGGGTGCATGAGATTTGATTATAGCCTAAGTAAGCATCTATAGAGCTCAAAAGCCCGTACCCGACAGCGGAGTTCACAAATTGGTCTATCCTTGGAAAAATGAAATCTATTCTTAGGACAAGCTTGGTTGAGGTTGGAAAAGTCAATGCATACCTTCCATTTACCATTGCGTTTCTTTACTAAAATTAGGTTTGAGACCCATTTTGAATAGATAGCCTCCTTGATGAAGCCATTCTTTATCAGCTTTGCACTTTTTCCTTCAGAGCCTCATATATCTCTAGGTTGAGGGTCGTTTTCTTCTGTCTATGAAGGGCAATTGTAAGATCAATTTTTAGGTAGTGACAACTGACCTTGGGGTCAGTGCCTACCATATCTTCGAGTCTCCACTCAAAGACTTCAAGATTTCTACACAATAAGTCTTTGAGTCTTTCTTTGGCCTCTGGTGGCAAGCATTTTTTTCCCATGCAATACCTTGATGGGATCTTGAAGATCCAAAAAACTTTAAAACTCCTATATTGGGGATATTTGGGACTCAAACTGAATAACACGAGGGGGTCCAGTTCATCGAGCATACCCCTTGCTCGAGGGCATCCGTAATCTCAAAGTCTTTTCCAGAATTTTATCTTCCTGGGGCGTCTATCATGTCGACATCCATTAGCACCACATTGACATCCATGGGTTTGGCCTTCTTTATCGAGTTCAGGTAGCATTCATGTGCTCCTCTTTGGTCAACGCTAACTGTGATAATCACATGATCTGTAGGAAATTTCATACATAAGTAATGAATGGAGGTGATGACCCATAGGTCATTTAGGGTGGGTCTACCTAGCACCCCATGGTAAGCTAGCCTGTTATCCACTACCCAGAATTCTATGAAGTTTAAAGCTGTCTGGGTGGCTCTCCTATTTCTATTGCAAGAGTTATTTTCCCCATGGGATGATGCTATGGTCTATGAAGTTATAAAAATGGGTGGTGATAGGAGTTAGTTCGTGATCGATGATCATCTTGTTAAAAGTGGGTCCAAAAAGGATGTTAACGAAACTACCATTGTCCATTAGCATCCATTTCAACCCATTAAAAGCCACAACGACATTTACCACAAGGCGTCACAATGAGGAAAGTGAACGGATGGTAGTTGCCATTTTAGGGAACGATTATCTACTATGTAGCTGGTCATTGAGAGTCCTTTGCTTCTCTTTGTGAATTCCTTGTATTTCCTTCAACGTACGGTCCTCCAAAGATCATATCGATTTTGTGGATAAGAGCATCTCTACATTGTCGTTGTCCTTCCCTAGGCCTTTCTCTATCGTGCTTCCTCCTCTGCCACAGGGATGGCTCCTGATAGGGGGTCTAGCCTCTTCACGTCTAGGCATTTGATCCTGCCTGTGTAAAGGCATGTTTCTAGAATGACAATCATTTCTTAGGTCATTTCGAGTGTTCATCTTCATAGGTTGTTGGACTATGTCTCCGCAGTATATTGTATCATGATTGTAAGAATGATGATAAGTAGAATATTGAGAGGTGTTCGACCTATTTCTAGGTTCCCAACCTTGCCCTCAGCCTCTTCCTCTTTGGGGACCCTTTATCCATATCTAATTTGCTGCATGTTGGTTTCAGGGATTACATCATCGTAAGCTAGTGTGGGTATTGCATTCAATGTGACTGTGACAAGTGATTGCCTAGAATTGGGAACAATTTCGTTACCAGGTTCTATTGGTGGTCCATTAGGGAAAGGCAGGTTCTCACCGATGCTATCTCTATCGGGGTAGAAAACCTCAGCTGGCTCTATTTAGGTGATCAATCAACTCATCGTTGACGATCTCACATCTCATCATTTCCAGCATAGCGTCATTGCTGGTGAGGTCCTGGTTGGTGAGGTCCTGGTTCTGTACATCTTTCTAGAAGAAGGTACCCATATTCAACCAGCCCCTAGTGCAGACAGTGCATCCCAGTCCGTGACTTGCACGCAGTTTATTATCTATGTTGACATATGATTGATCTCATGTTTTCATTATCAAACAAATTATTTTTTAATCTCTAAGAATTGAATTCAAGTCCTTATAGCTATTTGTGGCCAACTTAATCAATTGGAGAAAAAAAGATCGCTACCAAAAGGCTCGTACTTTATGATCAAAGAAACTCGAGATGGAAGTCGAGTATTCACGTTAAATCAATCAAAGACAAAAACAAATCAAGCATTCACGTCAAATCGAGTTTGAAGATATTAGACTTAGATACTTTGGATTCATATGTAAATGTAAAATGTTTTAATCCTTAGCTATGACTTACTAAAAGTTCAAAAGCTGAATTTTTATACACGAGAAAAATTATTTCATAAAAATGCTCGCGTAAAAATTATTTTTCAAAAGAATTTCAACTTGATATTTAAATTTTTTACAAGTATCACTTACCTAGAAAAATTAAGTGAAAACGTCATTAAAAAACCTACACTTTTCAAAATAATCAAGAAAAAGAATCTGAAAAAAAAAATTCCAAGCAGATGTCCGATTGGGCTTGTGGATGTCCAATTCTTCCAATGGTCAAATTTTTAATTGTTCTAAATTTGACGTACAACGGCTAGTTTAGCTGTCCGATTCAGTATGTGGACATTCGGATGGGTTGTTTGATTGGTCAGAAATTGTAACATTTTTACTGCTATAAATACAATTTCACTCTACATTCAATATAACATTTTTAAGAGCATTTATGTGAGATACTCTTGAACAAAGCTATATTGATTTATCTTTATCAAATCATTTACTTTGAAATATTTTTGATTGAATTAACTTTTGAAAATCATTCAGCACGTCAAAGTTTTTTTCACCCAACACTTAAACTTTATTTATTGCTATTTATTAAAGTCACAAAAAGTGATTTAAATGGTTGGATTGTACCATAAGCCAATCAACATAGTAAAAAGGCCTTACACGTGACAGAGAGTTTGGTAATGGAGGACGTAGGTCATTTCTTTGGATCGAACCTTCATAATTATATCGTTTGCATCATCTCTCCCTTTTACTAATTACATTTACATTAGCACTTATTATTTGAATTTATCTATTTATTCTTTACTTGCTTGAATTTATATTAATTCTTTGAAAAAGTTTTAATAACCAATTCACCCCCCTCTCGGGCTATCAATCTCATCGTAAAGTGGCCTAAGAATCTCTTCTACATCTTCCCCGACTATTGCCTCATGTCCTAGAAACTCTAGATAAGAGCTTCTCATTCCTTACAGTAAATCATTTCAAGAATGTATTTTTAAATTATGGTCAGCTCCTAATATTCCCTAGGGGTAACCTATTGTACCAAATTTCTATAGCATCGTTTAAAGATAGCAGGCTCTGCATTTGATGGCAGGGTGGCGCCTCTCAGGCTCATGTGTGTTTTGTAACTGTTCAAGTGCTTAGTCGGGTCACCTTTTCCATTATACTTTGGTATCTGGTGCACATAGTGGCTAGAGATGTGAACATTCCTTATTTCTTGTGCAAAAAGTGAATTTTCGTCGTCGTCGTCGTCGTCAAGGTTACAAGATCTTTGGGGTTCATCTGAGTCATTTTCTTCATTAGCCTGATATTTGGGAATAGGATGAGATGGGTCTGCTTGATCCCTTACCATTTCATTCCTTTTGTGGCGCCTATTTCTAGGCGGGACAGCAGAGGGACATGTCCTTACCTCTCTTTCGGTTGTCGGGCTACAGGAGGTGGTGGTTGTGGCCTATTTCTAGGCACTGAAGGTGGCTGAGATGGCATGTCTCTTATTCTCACGGGATTGATTATGTCAAACACATTAACGGACATTTGTTTCTACATGTATTCAGAGGGCAAATTATCCTCCATGTCAGCTTGGGCCTCGGTGGGCCGATTGAAGCGTAGTTTAAGAAAAAGTCAACTCCCACTTTCCTTTCAAGTGTCTCACTTCTCTAGCCCGCCTAGGAGATGATGCCCTTTGGCTTTGGACTTCATCTTTACGCGGATAATAGTATCTTTGCGGTGCAACAGGTAGAATTGGAGGACCTCTCTGGTCTTGCATTTGCATGAGGAGTTCTTGCGTAATCATGTTTTGGTGGGTGATATTTCTCATGTTAGCTGCCACGGTTGCTATCTCCCGGGTGAGTTGAATAGCTATCCTTATCCCACCGTACCTATGATGGTGGTGGGGTGGCGTCGACCCACTTTGGGGTTGCTCCTTATGGGACCTCTTCATTTGGATTTTCTCTTACCCTCCTGAGGGACATTACGATCTGAACTCATTTTTCCTAGGCTAAGTTATCAGATTTTTCCCAAGTTTGGGGCTTTCACTTGTTTTTTATCAAGAATAAATCCTTTTTCAAGGGGATTTTTCGGCAAACTTTTTTCACGGGAATGTTCATTTTTATAGTGGCATTTTTCACGAACGACGCCAATCTGTTGACCTTTTTTTTGCACAGTTAACGTAAACAATAGACACCAGGCCCACTCGTGTTCACGTAAGTTAATTCCAACACGTATAGGCAAGTACAGATTACTAATCAATAATATATTGGATTTGAACGTGGGAGAATTTTGATATTACGAGACAAATATGTTCGAGTGCTGACAAGATATATGAGCGAGATTGTACGATAAGGACCGATCAACAAAAATCAAACTAAAGATCAAGATTAATCATCTAACTTTTGTTACTCATGATTAAACTAAAAAAGAGAGAATATATATAGCTTGTAATCAATATCTTAGCATTATCCCCTAAATGAAAAAAAAAAAAAAGAATATTTATAGTGTTACATGTAAAATACTGACCATCAGATGAGAGGAGACACATGCTCATCTCCTTTACCAAAGCATCTCAAACTATGTATTAATTTTGACCCAACTAGCTTGTGGTGCATTAAATGCTCCCAAAAGGAGGCAACCACTCTATGACCTATGTTGACAAGACAAAGATAATTAACTCATTACAAGGGTCAAATCAATCATTCTAATAGGATTTCATAAATTCAGGATCTTCAAATGTGGGTCGTCACTCTCATGGTTGAGCTTCGGAACTGACTCGTTGAACTTTACTACTTCGATAGAGAAGCTTCGTTTGGGCCTCAGATTTAAGTTCGGTAGAGGGGCTTCGACAAGGCCATTTTCATGAAATCATTTCGAGAAGAGTGAGCTTCGGTGGATTAGATTTAAATGGACTTTGGAAGGTCCTACTCTACGTGGAATGTCACATGGCCTCGGTAAGAAGAGCTTCGGTGGAATGGCCTCGACAAGAAGAGCTTTGGTGGATTGGCAACGTGCGGCACTAGATGGAAAAACATAAAAAAATAAAATTGTTAAAACAAAAACCATTTAAAGCAGTAATCAACAACGAAAAAAACTTGGTCGCTATGAAATATGTATACCGCAAGCGCACGGGTCGTATACAAGTAATAAAGTGGACTAATGATTCTGAGTTGTCGATCATAGGAGGAATTTTTACTTCATTACACAATAATTGATTTAATTCTAACAATGAAACGGATAATAAGATTTGATTTTGAAAATAGTAAAAATAACTTTAAATCCAACAAAAATAACAAAAATGGTAATTCTAAAAATTGAGAAAAGTTTAGATGATAAAATGGTTGGCATTCATGATTTCACTTAACCATCGCTTAATTAATCTCACAACAAGCAATTTAGCAAAATTGTCCATGTACTATGCGTGCGCATGGTGTGCCCATGTATTATCCTCCAAAATTGCCTTCCAGGCCTCCAGTATTTGCTCGATAGATTCCTCAACTTTTAATTTGTGCATTATGGTCCCTACATTTTGACACTTCTTTCAATAATATCGTCAAAAAATTGCATCGAAGGTCCTTCGACTTTCGGTATTTCTACACTTTAGTCTCCAAGCTCACTATTTTTGCACTTTTAGTCATTTTCCTCTTCTTTTGCATTGTTCTCCTTCAAGTTGGGTATTATTACATACAAAGACAACATCTACACGATTTTGAGTATAAATTAGCTCATTTCATAGGTATATCACCTAAGGGTATCAATATGGCTCGCCGATCGACCCCCCGAGCTACCTCGTGTGGCTAGCCCCGTGTCACTTGCCATTTTCGACTCGTGACGGGTTGAGCCTTAAATATGAAAAATAAATAAATAAATAACTAATAATGTAGTATTGAAGGGAGCACATCACATTCAAATTTTACTTCAATCAATTTAACTTGTAGTATTCTAGTTTTCAACTTCAGTCTCCAATTTTTGTGCTCTAATATTCATTATCTTTTGCTATAATAGTCATATGTAGATTTTACTAGTCATGAGATTAATCAATTTAAGGGTATTTTGAGTATTCCATCCGATTACGATGTATCTCAAAATGTTCCAATTGATTTCCATCCGATTACGTTGAATCTCAAAATGTTCCAATTGATTTTGAGTATATCGAAGAGGAAGAAGTACTCTAGACTAAAAAGTTGAAAAAAGAATTCTCGAATTGTTGGCAACATATGACACGTAAAAAGTTGGTGTTCAAAATGGAATTGATATTTCGAAGAGTTGTAGCATATCCAAAAATAGGATATTGAAAGTTTTTAAATTGATTAGTTTTAAAAAAATACGTAATTTTTAAATTTATTTCTTTCAAGAAAAATTGTATAAGAAATATTTTATTTGTGTACAATTTTAACTGTGCTTACATTGATTGTAGTCGTTTCCAAGCCCGAAATGAGTATGGTTGTAACTTTTATTAATTTATAATTCGTATAAATTGCACAAATTGTAAATTTTTTTTAAAAAAATTAGATTTGTCGTGAATTAAAAATAAAAAAAACCGCGAGCCATCACTTGTTGAGCCTTGATTTTTTGGTCGAGTAAAAACTCATCTCAAGCCAAAAAAAGCACAAACCATTTTTACTCGTGTCAAGTCCGAGTTTCGAATTTCGGCTCGCGAGTGGTTCGACTTTGCTCGTTGACATCCCTAATATCACCCGTTTTAGGCTCCAATAAATTTGTCAAAACATACTTATCGATGGTTTATCCATGTTAAAAACTTGAAAGTATAACTATAATGTGATTATAAATTTTATTAAAATGTTTTTCATGACCTCCATAATATTAGCATACGTCAAATTAAGATGACAATTACAATAAATCGTCAATGCAAATTAATTATTAAGTTATGTTTTCACACATTATTCATATATTTAGTATGACCCACATTTTTTATAAATATTTAAAAGCACTACCAAACATGCACATTAATTATTAAGTTAATTTATCTGAATTCACATAAATTAATATGTATTTGGAGTAGTAAAAATCTGAAAATTTTATGTCTCATCGAGTCATACGTGCTCCTCAATCAAAATCCCAAGTAATGAATGAGAGCACGTGGATTCATCTAGCAATTTGAATGGCAAACGGTGTCCCTCTTCTTGTTTGCGAATGCATGAAAGTGAAGCCAAAAATTGACACAATAATTCATACTTGACGATTTTTTTTTTATGAAGCATGAAAAATTAGATAGAACCGAATCAAACAAGAACCAACTCTAACTAAGGAATTTGTCTTAAATATTAATAAATATGGAGAATTTTTTTCAATTTTTCTAATTCAAATCGATATTATACGAAATCAACAAGTTATCAATCACGAATTCGATCATGTTTTGTTTCTTGCACTTCTGCTACATCATGAACGTAAGAGAATGTAAGGAACATTCGTTGGTAGTTGAGAAAGAGAGAGAGAAATCAGTGGGAATTTAATTATAATTTTCTAAAAATACTCATAATTATAAAACTAGGAAAAGATACTTTTACAGAGGGGAATTGCTCACAGAAGTCACACACTTTTATCATCTGCCAATGTTTGATGTCAAGTGTGCATTTGTAGAAAATCTGATGAACTTTTTCTAACACTAAGCTTCACTTTTACTTTTTTAAGTTTTAGGTCGTTTGACACTTGGGGCATAGCTGACTGGTAATCTACATCAGGTCCACATCTTAAGTGCGTTTGGATACTTTGTTCTGTTTTCTGTATATATATGTATAGGATAATATCAAAAGCTGAATTTAGGTTATAATTCAATTCGATCAAGTTGCCGAGTGTTATTTTTAATAAACATGTGGTCGATACTCTCTATTTTTCCCGCTTATTTTATTCCATTTGTGAATGCTGATTACAATATAATATTTAGAATTATTAAAATAATTGATTTCTAGAAACACAAACACAAAAACTTTGACGTATTAACAATTGGAAAGATCCATGATGATGTCGATGAGAAGCAATAAACTTGGTGGAGTTGGGTCCCTTGAACCAAACCCCAATTCCTTAGTCCAGTTTGAATCCCATTTTAAAAAATTTAAGGTTTGCTCTCTTTATCTTTTTCAAGCTGTCTTCTGTTTTCTATTTTTTAAAACAGTGAAAACGCGTTCTCTTTCCTATTTTCGAAAATCGTGTTTTTAAAAACAAGTTAAAAATTTACAAAAAAAAACTCAAAACGACAAAGTTTTCAGTTATAATCAAGCAAAAATATTCAAAACGCGTTTGGGTGTTTTCAAAACAATTTTTCAAAATGTAAAAAAAAAAAAAATATTTTCAACAATATCAAAATAGATATTCAAAACACAAAACTCAAAATGAATTCAAACTCAAAACTGAAATACAAAGAGAATTTTCTCAAACTCATTTTCAACCACACATTTTATGAAACCTATAATTTTTATCAAAATCTCAACTACGCATTTCATCAACTTTTATCAAAATCTATGTTGCCTAAACTTTTCGATAAACCAATTCAATCCCCTATTTGAGGGGACATCTGTGTTAGGTAGTAGATTAAATAAGGGATAATTACAGCAAGAGTTTCAAACTTTTGAAACATTATCAGACTTTCCCCAAATCTTTCAAACGTTGTAACCGTCACCCTTAACCTTTCCAACCGTTGCATGTGAGGCCATTTTAGACGGTTTCTATCTAAAATGTCGTTAGTTGACCACCAAATTAAATTTTGACAATTTTCTAACAAAATAGGGGAGGGTAAAATCGTCTATACATTATATACATTGTTAAGAAAAAAAAAAAAGAAGGAAAGACAAAACCTCACCTTCTTCACCAAAAATCTCAATCACGATTGCATAGTCCGGCGGGCCCAGCGTTTTAGCACCTCAGGTCGGGTTAATACTGTAAATTTATGGATCTCTTTTTCCAAAATTATGTTTCAGCTTATAAAGTTCCAACAGAAATAAGATAAGTCCCTATTTGCATCAATTACCCGGTCTAGACCCGTATGAAGCTCACGTCCCCCACGCAGATATATACCCAAAAAAATTACCGAAAGCATTTTACTTTTAGATATTTATATGGATTTTAAAGCAGCAGTGTTTTATCTTCTTCATCATTGACCAGTACCAAGATTTACAGTATTGATGTCGTGACTGAGATTTTTGGTTTTCAGGTGCCTCAGTTTCAGCAATTCACACCACCAAAGTTCTCTTCTTCCTTGCCCTTTCTTTCCTTGTTATTTTCAAGTTTCTCCAGCAGCAAACAGAGTGCCTCCCCTGTTTCTAGCTCCTATACCACGAGAAGTGACAGTATCAACTTCAGTTGACTCCTTTCTCCTCTGCTTTTGTTATTTCCTGCTTTTTTTTTTCTTTTTTAAAGAATGTATATGTTGTATAGACGATTTTACCCTCCTCCATTTTGTTATAAAATAATCAAAATTTATTTTGGTGGTCAACTAACTACATTTTGGATGGAAACCTTCCAAAAGGACTCACATGCAACGGTTGGAAAGATTAGGGGTGACGACTGCAACGTTTATAAAGTTTGGAAAAAGTCTGTTAATATTTCAAAAAGTTTGAATTTTTTGCTATAATTATCCCATTAAATAATGATATTGGTACAAGATTAATCAATTTGTTGGTTACAAAGATTCATGAGGATATATAGGTCGGATCAAATCAATGGGTAAACCAATTTTGCTTCTGATTTGTGGGTAGTGACGTCTAATTTTTCTGGCCATTTGTCAATTTTATATTGTGAAAAAAGTTCAAAAGATGACATTTTAGTTCTTAATTAATTTTATTAAAATTGAATCGAACCGATCGATTCAACCAAAAAAACGGAGAATCAGATCAAAATTCGATCCGATTATAACATATAAACCATTAAATAAAGAACCAATCAAGTAATCGGAAAACCAATCGATTAACCGGCAAATCAGAAACCGGCCACGATTTTACCAATTTGGCCCGTTCCAAATTATATCCATATAATATTAACATTTATTGAATTTTTACTTAATACTTATAACACAGATGGTGCATCATGCATGATTATAAATTTAAGCTATTCAATTTCTTTACAATGTCGGATTATTTTTCATTTTTTAATCTTACAAATTATTAAATTTAAAATGAAAAGATTCCATGAACAATGTACACTATTCCAATTCTCCCAACGTTGACCACTTTTATATTTATTTCTTCACTCCTCCGATTGATACACCTTCGATGTGGAATTGGCAAACTTCCAACAAAGCCAATATTATATTTAACATTTATTGAATTTTTACTTAATACTTATGACATAGATGGTGCATCATGCATGATGAAATGGTTCTGAGATAAGCTTTGTTGTTCTCCTTGACGTAACTAATGTTTCGAGTACTCCAATCAATGTTTGCTACCTGCAAAATAAGATCGGGACTTTTTTCTCCGTTGTACCTCCGGCGTGAGAAGCAATAGTCGATTTTAGTGAGTAAGCAGAGAGTATATGAACATTCAATAAGTTCGGGCTTTAAGAAGCCACTAACCTTTCTCACCTTGGAGGTATTTATAGGCACCTGTTGCTACGTACGCGTTCGGTGGTTGCTGGTGCCACGTGTCCTACGTAAACCTCCCCACTTTTCTCACGTTCTGGTAGAGCAACCCTATGGGGGTCGACGTAGGCGGCCTTGTGGTGGTAGGCGGCCTCATGGGGTTCGACGTCCTCGTGGTGGTAGGCGACTTCATGGGGGTCGACGTCCTCATGGAGGTAGGTGACCTCATGGTGGTCGACGACTTTATAGTAGTAGGCGGCTTATCATATGGTGCTCTACGTAGGGTGCATATCAAGTAGCTCTTACCTCAATGACCATCGTGGAGAATTATTAATATCATCTTATATCACTAGCCCCTCTACCTCTTGTCGATGTCTCTCGATAAGGGATAGATTCTTAAGAGGCGTATGTGCTCTTATTTCACTCCCTCTTCTCATTTATCAAAATTTTCATCATCTGCATCCTCTCTCAATGTAATTTCATCTCCCCTTCTACATTCATCTTGTATTTTTATCATGTGCAAGACTTTTATTTCTTCATCTTCTAGTAAGAGTGAAAGCGAGGGGGTGAGGGAGTCGACCGACCTATCTCCCGATGGGCCGGTCAAGGGGTCCATGAGGCCGACTGGCCTTGCTGGTCGACAGTTGGTGTCGACTAGCAAGGACCCCACGGTTGGTCACGGGACTGCCATTTTCCAAAATTTTCCCTGCGGGGTAGGCCTAATCTCCCCGAATTGAATACTTCAACACATTCGACTGATTTCAAGTTTTTCAACCCATTCCTCCAAAACGCCATATAGGGTCAACTAAATCCTCAAGCCAAAATCCAGAGATAGAGTGTGATGCCACGGGTGAGGAGGTGATTCTTAACATTCCACAATGCTATAGGTTGTACAACTCCCCATCCAAATTAGAAAAGTCACTCAAAATATATAAGCGAGTGGACTGCTATGTGTTGAACGGTGTTGATTATCATGCTTGGTGATTTTGAGTTTAACCGTTTTTTGTTTTGAAAACTTACCACTAGCCCTTAGTTAAGTTCTTTGACTTTTTTACTCACCCTATGTATCGAGCTATCTTGGACCGTCGGGTTGAGGTAAGATGATTTTGAGCCTTAACTATTTCAGGTTTCAAAAGCTCATCACCAGCCCCTAGCGATTTTGAGTTAGTCAAGAATTTGACATTTTTGCTCACTCCTATGCGTCGAGCTATGTTGACCACCATAAAGTCACTTAATCTTTTTTGATTTTGTGTCATAACCATTTTTGGGTTGATGGCTCACCACCAGCCCCTAGCGATTTTGAGTTAGTCAAGTTTTTGACTTTTTTGCTCACCGCTATGCGTCGAGCCATGTTGATAACCGGGTTTAGTGATTTTGAGCTTTAACTATTTTTGGTTTTGAAAGCTCACCACCAACTCCTAGCGATTTTACATGCTATATTCGTCTAAGAACTATATTTACACGCAAGCACCACGTTGCTCGTTTTCCTTGCTGTTCGTCTACTGATAGTACTGCTTGAGGTGCTCAGCGTTCCATGGCCTACTCCCACACTAAATGCATGCCCTCCTGCCACCAATATTTTTTTCGTAGTGTCGAGGGGCTCAATTCTCCCCCTTGGAGGCTCAAGGTCCAGCATCATCATTGGTGGTGATCCCTTCGTCCGTATATTGTCCACATAACACTTCATCGAGGATGGTTGATCGCTCCTCACACATCCCACACTTTGACTAGTTGGGAATTTCATCACTTAATGGTAAGTAGAGGAAATAGCCCCTACAGTATTCAATAGGGGTCGATCGTAGATCGCATTTTATACCATGAGGGTTTTGACAACCAAAAAGTTTATTATGACCACCACACTTGCAAGGTAGGTACTCAACGTCACTGGTAGCTCTACAACTCCTTCTGGTATGACAGTGGCCACTCCAAATCCTAGAAAGGGGATGGACACTACTTTCATCCTTTCGATAGAAATTTTTAATCCTTCAAATGCTTCTCAAGTGAGGACGTTCGCTGCACTCCTACCATCAACCAATACCTTTCTGACATCATAGTCTGCTATGTCGCCGACTATCACTAAGGCATCATCATGGGGGGTTTTCACGCCTATTAAATCTTCTTCACCAAAAGTGATACTTTGATCGAATCTAGCCTTTCTCTAGATGGAACACACCAACGATGTACGTGCATAGCTCTTTCTAGCGGAGTTCGAGTTTCTCCCCGTTGCAATTCCTCCAATAATCACATTTATAACACTAGCCCTAGGCGGCGGTTGATCCTCAACCTTCTGCTTGCCTCGATTATTCGTCGCAAACTTAGTTAAAAAGTCCCACTTCAAAAGGCGCTCGATCTCCTCCTTCAAATGTATACACCCTTCGGTTTCGTGTCCATGGTCTCTATGGAAATGGCAATACTTACTCTTATCCAGCTTGTCGACTGATGCTGCCATCAGTCTCGACCATTCGAGTTCTTTCATGTCTCGAATTTTCATCAATATCTTGTCCAGCGGAGTATTCAAAGGGGTGAAGGCTTTGACCTCCTCTCATCTCTGCCTGACCGACCGATCCTGAGGGTACCCCCTGCTTTCGCGTCCATTCTTCATCTTGTCCTTGTCAACATGTTTTCGCACGTCATCTAACTTTCGCTTATGGCTTCCTGTCTCCCATCCTTGTGTAAGATTTTTCGTGACCTTCTCTTCTTCTTTCTCGTCAACATACTTGTCACCCTTCTTCAACAGGTCATGCATTGACTCCGGTGGATTTTTGGAGAGTGACATCTTGAAGGCTCGATTCCGCATCCCATTCATTAACGATGTCACTACTATAGACATTTGAATGTCCTTTATACCAAGCGTTGTCCTTTATATAACCCTTAACAGTTTCTTTACGTGAAACTTTATTGAGAATTTAAGCAACAGTCTCTAGTGTTTCTTCATAGAGTGATTCTTGCAAGGTGAAATGACTAATTATACTATTTATCATGTCCTTAATTCTATTTTGTCTCTCAGTAACACCATTCATGTCAGAGGACCCCGACATGGGGTAATATGCGACGATTCTACATTCCTTTAGGAATTTTAGCAAAAGATCCTTGACATTGTTTTCCTGATTCGTGATATCTACCATAATAATCACCACCACGACCAGATCCGACGTGTTTTATTCTTTTGTTGAGTTGATTTTCAACATCAGCGTTGTATGCCTTGAATATGTCCAGTATTTGAGATTTTTCATAAATAAGATATAGGTAACTACAGTGAGAAAAAATTGTCTATGAACATAATAAATTACTATTAACCATTCCAATAAGCTAAAAGAAATGCCCACGGATATTGGTATAAATTAGTAAGACGCCCAAAATCCTATTGACACCTAGTCTTCTTATATTTGTTTGTTTTCCTTTAATTTAATTAACATAAACACTGAAATCTGAAAAATTAAGGGGATTAAAAATTCCTTCTGACACAAGAATTTTCATTCTCTTTTAGGAAATGTGATATAATCGCTTATGTCATAAAGAAGTAGAATTCTCATTAGTTAATTTATATTTAATACCACGTGAATTCACAAGCAAGATTTTTTTATAAATGCAACCGTATTAAGCAAATATGGATTATCATAATTAGAAAAAGATCTGGTACACACAATATTTGAATTAAGAAAAATACTAAACTAATTATTTTCAAATGAACAAAAGTAATCGAATTTGTCCAATGTAGAAACATAAACTAAATTCTGTCTAAAAGACGGTACCACATTTGTCTCTCTCAAATCCAAATAATAACATGTCTTTAATGATAACCTAAAAAGTCCATATAGCCTCAACTTTTATTGATTTGCTATCACCCCCATATAGATGAATCTTTTAGTATCAATTGACAGTTCGGGCAACCCCGCATAGACACACTTATATAAGTATTGGTATCGAAATTTATCCATTAAGTATGTCTAGGTATTGAAACTAAATTAAGAAATGTATTTTTCTTTACAAGCCAAGCGTGATATTTAATACAGTCTCTCTTTATATATTCCATATTTTCACAAAAGAAACAGCCAGATGATTAATCATTTTCAAGCTTTTGCTTTTTTTTTTTTTTTTTTTTTTTTTTTTTTTTTTTTTTT
>CAIGRB010048039.1:10797-28569 GCA_903798255.1 Fraxinus quadrangulata | reverse complement strand
TTTTTTTTTTTTTTTTTTTTTTTTTTTTTTTTTTTTTTTTGGAATTGAACCAAATGCAACTTCCCTAATCTTTAATTTGTCCTTAAAGGTACTTGCCAAGTGAATACTTCCAGTTCTCTCTTGCTTTAGACTTTTTCTTTTTGCCAAGTGAAATGAGCTCATCAAGAGTCCATTTCTCTTTTTGGTAGTTGTAACTGACTTTAAATTAGTTGAATTCTACAAAAATAGAAATCCAAACTAAATGCACCAGTAAGTCATTAGAAAGCTCAAACTTTAATGCCTTTAGTTTTGAAGTAAGATGAGACATTTCAATGTTGCACTCCCGTTTTTATTAGCGAGACTCTTATCCATAAGAGTAATGTGTAGTTCAGTCATAAACACAAGGTCTAGATCTATGTCGTCGAACGATACAAACGTTCTCTTTCCAGTCCTTAAATTTTTCAAGTACAAGAATTGAATTAATGTTGGCAGCATTTGTAGAAGTTGATGGATTAACTGAATAGAGAACTTAAACCTAATTAACATGTTCACGTGGAAACCCGTAATGAGTAATCAATAAATTCAAATAATGGTGGGCCACTCACAAGAGACTAGGCACAATATTAATATTTAATCTTTGAAAAGAAATATCAAATTGTAAATGGTACATTTGGTGTAGCAATCAAATATTGACAATAAATTTGATCAAACATCAAGTCTAATTTTGGACCAACTTAATGTTCTCATAATAGAAAACTTTATAATTATTAGAGATTTATTACCATAGGTGTGCAAAGAATTCGATCAAATATTGTCTTTTCTTTGTGTAAGTAAATATCCGCATGAATTACGTATACACAATCTTCCCAACATTTCAAATAAATTAATTTAGACAATAAATGTTACTTCGGTAACATGTCGTTTCAATTAATTTATTTTAGAAAATTAGTAATCTGAAATAAACTTTAAGTACAAAGATTTGAAATTTGATTGCTCCTTAATCTTTATCTTTTATTTTTTTTATTTTTCTTGTTTTGATAGCCAAAAAAGAACAGTACCCACGGCGCCAAAGAGCCCCAAACAAGGCGCTACAGCGCCGCTGCCTGATTTTCCCAAGCAGCTTGGGTGCCGGATCGCCCACACAACATTGGGAAACCAGTGTCGCGCTGCTGTTGCAATGCTGAAACGTAGAGCTCCGACGATACTGTAGGTTCAAAAAATTCCCAAAAATCCAAAAATCTGAAATTTAGAGTTTGGAATTCTTATCCAAAAAATTTGAAATTCAAGTACGAATTCCAACTCTAAAAATCTTCTTTATTCTCAATGGTTTAATATGAAGTTGGCTCTGATACCACTTATTAGAATTGTATGAAACTTTAAATATCATAAAATTGAAAACATAATTACTTAATTGTCAAGATCCTCCATATCAAATCACCAAAAGAATTATAAAGTGTGCATGAACCTTAATTCATTGGGAATATTTCTTTAATACTCGATCTTGATTCCGGATTTTGAATCTTGAATATTAACTCTTTTGATACTTGAGTTCTTGATCTTAAATTTAGCTTCCTGCTCCATAATCTTGATTGTCTTGTTTTGCAATTTGATTCTTGAATTCTTGAATCCTTGTTTTTTATTATGAACTTTGGATCTTCCTTTTCAATATATTTTTTATTGTATTCTTGTGTTGGCGAGATTACACAAAGAATGAGAATCACATATAAATTGAGGATCATAATCCTATATATAGTTTTCATATGTATTTGACGATGCCATAATGGATTAGTATCTACATATATAATCTGACTCACACTTTATATAGATGTCCAAATCCCAATTACTTAATTTTTTATTAGATCGCTTTAATTTTGAGGTTAGCTTTAAAATATTCTTTTATACACAATTAATTACATATACCTACTTAACAAAATAAATATTTTTTCCAACATCTAAAACATTTGTTAATATTATATGGATATAATATTGACTTATATTTTTTCCAACATCTAAAACATTTGTTAATATTATATGGATATAATATTGACTTTATTGGAAGTTCGTCAATCCCACGTCAAAGGTGTATCAATGGGAGGAGTGAAGAAATAGGTATAAAAGTGGTTCATGGGAGAATTAGAATAGTGTAGTGGACACGTTTTTCAAGTAACATTGTTCATGGAATCTTATCATTTCAGTTTAACATTTTTGGAACGGGTCAAAATTAGTAAAATCGTGATGGATTTCAGTGCGTCGGTTAATCGATCGATTTTTCGGTTAGTTAACCAATTCTTTATTTAATGGTTAATATGTTATAACAGAATAGAATTTTGGTTTGATTCCCAATTTTTTCGATTGAATTGATCGATTCGATCCGATTTTAATAATATTATTGATTGTAGATGTGTGTTCTTAGAAAATAGGAAAATTTGTAGCGGCTAAAAACAAAACAGCCAATAAACTATTAATGCAAGGAACTTGCATACAAATTTTAAAAATAAAAATAAAAATTGGTATCTGGCATTAAAATATCACTAGGATGTAAAATATATTTCTTTTTCCATACAAACAAAGTAAACATATAATTCGTTGAGTAAAAATATTTTGTGTGCATTCTATATGCCTTTTGTGTTTTTTTTCTGTACACAGAGACTTTTGTTCGAAATATACCATATATGTGTTTTTCATTAAATCGAAGTATAAATTATACTATGTTTGATGCCCTAACCTCTTTTTAATGATAACAACAACATTTCGTAAACATGAAAACAATAATCAAAATATTAGATTTTATGTTACTCCTTTTAAAAATGATGACCTTTTTAGTTGGAACTTCAATACTCAATCGAAATGTCAAGGGAGAACTTACATCTACGGTGACCAATTTTTGTCATTCTAATGAGACTTTTGCTCTCTTTTCTTCAAACAATCGGGGGTAACTTCTTTGCAAAAAAAACAAAAAAAAAAAAAAAACAAAACAAAAAGTATACATATTTTTACTCTCAAGATTTTGCTTCATGGCTACTATTAAGTTCTAATTGAGCATTGGAATCACTAACTTTATAATTAAGTAAAAAATGAATTAAAATTCAAATTTAAGGCATTGAGTTTTTGAATTCAAATATCACAATAGCTAAAATATCTAGTTTAATAAACGTTGTCTTAGTCGCTCAATTGTTAATATAGGTCTTTGAGTCACATTGTCAACGATTTTCATTTTTCGATTTCTTCTATTTCTCCAAGGAACAACTTCATTAAAGACTCATTTGACATATCTTTTGAAAAGTTAAAATGAGTTTTTGAGATCCAAATCAACTTTTGGCCATATTTGGCTAAATTTTTTTAAAGTTCTTCTTCTACTTAGAAATTTTTTGAAGGTAGCTGATTCTATGTGATTTCTTCTAAAAACACTTTTGTAATAGGAAGCTCTTTTAAAAGTTAGTTTCCAAAAAATATTGAGGTAACTTTCTTCAAGAGCTCTTCCACAGATAAACAAAAATAAAATCAAAAGTCATACCAAATAGACCTCTTTTTATTTCTAATAATTCCAAGTACATGAACCTCTTTTAAGATGTATGTGAATCTTTTATAGAATTATATGATTACTCATGCGTTACTACCTTTGAAGAGCACTATCACTGTAATTTAACCATCTTAAGTGCTCATTTTATTTTATTTTATTGGGATTTTTATCTATGAAATCTATTTGTTAGCTATAAAAATGTATCAATTCACGCTTAAAGGACTGAGATTTCATTATCATAATTGTCAATAAAGCTGTTGAAAATGAAAATGTTAGGAAGAGTAAAGAATTACAATATTCTCCGTGAGAGGGAACCTTGGGAAATTAAGTTTTATTTAAAATAATGAGAATCTCTTTTCAAGAAAAATGCGCCAGACACAATGAAAGATAATATTTTAATGAATATGCATAACAAAATGAGTATTTGATTGAAATTACTAATGTGGTATCGAAACAGCACAACAGACCTGAGTTGAAGCCTTGCTGCCATACCACTCATATTACGATAAGGGCTTGTATGTTTAAACTTTGATATAAAAATAAATCAAAATCTGAACAAGATGTGGGGAGAGACATTTTAGATGATTTAAATAAATAAACTTACTCCCTCTCTAAATGCTTGAACTTTTAGATTGACACTACATGACACGAGAGAATTGACTCAATGGGATTGAACTGGAATGCAACACACAACAATAAAAAATAATGCACAACACTGTTGAACCTCCCAAGTGCCACACTGATGAACTTCAATCTGCATCTCACTTTCTTGCACTTGTGCATTCAGTATCAAGGATTAGCAGCATAAACCCAAGTGGGAAACCACAAATAACGACACCCAATACCCAAAAAGACCATAAACATGATGCCACCAATCAAACCAGCAACTATAAAAGAAAAACCAAAAAGCAGATGCCATATGAAATGTTTTGAATCACTCAAGTGGTCAAATCAGTAAATTTCCACCTTCCACATCTCACCACTTCTCAAGAATAGAATCAACTAATTGAAATAATGAGGAGCCCATGAAAAGAACAACCAAATTGTATTTCTAGATCTAGAATTGGCAGATGCTCATTCAATATTATATTGCCAGTGCACTCTGGATGTTAAAAATATGGCGAACGTAGATTTAGAGTGCAAATGTTCACCAGAGGCATCAACTAACAATGAGAAACCACACAGCATTGACTAAAGTATAATATGTACTCAATATAACCAAGAAAGTGTAATTATCAAACCACATTACTTTTGAAACATCATCCTCTTACAGCATGGTGTCATGTATCTGGAAATCAGAAAACAAAAACGATTTGTAAAAATTCAAATTTTATATAAAAATTAAAGATAAAATTCTAGCTCACTCTATCAATTCAGTACAATCAAATTTAGTACAACTGCTGTCATATTGACAGCCGTAGACAACAAACGAATCGCTGAAAAGGGGGAATAGCCTTCATGATGAATTGCCGGTCAACACATTGTTACCCTAAAACTGTCGCATTAGATACTTCACCATATGCAACTGGTTCAACATCAAATAATTTACATGATCATGACCACCAGGTTAAGATGGTACCACCCCTATTGCTGCTTCTCGGACTGATAAGAATTTTGAGTCATTTAAATAAGTTGTGCTTTTTTCAGGTCGGACAAAACTCCTCTATCTTCACTGCCCCTCTCGTTGTACAGAACCTTCAGATCATTGGGAAAATATGTAAGTTAAATGATGCGCTCAAAGCCCAAAATAATGAAAACTATTCTCACTAGAGGTACCTTGTCAATGATCCCATACTCAACTGCCTCACTTGGACTAAAATATTTTGGACGCCTTATGTCTTCTTCAATCTGCTCAGGCGATTTTCCTATATGCTTCGAGTAGAGTTTAACCTTTGCAAATCAAACATGAAAGGTCCATGAGAATAGGTTCAGCTGTGTCAAGGATATACATTATCATTTTCCGATGCAACTTCCAGTGTGAATGAGTGTGTCAGGGCAATATTATGATGACTATTTCTCATGCAAGCAAACAGTTGGATTCAAAAAGCATACCACGATAACACAAAACACGAAACATGGGACTAAGAGGAGTGGAAACAATGGCCTAAATGATTGTTAACTTTACCAACTCAGCCTTCACATTTTTAACTTCTTTCCTCATAAGTTCAACATCCGATGCTTGACCTTGAAACCTTGCAATTGGCTGCAAGATTACACAGGCAATAGTTATTAATATTAAAATAACACAAAGCAATATAACAAGTCTAATGTTAATCTCATGATATTTGTGCTACACTAGTTCCTAGAAACAGTAACTTCTGCTTTGAGCGAGAGCATAAATGTGCCTTGGAGGGGTGGAGATTGTTTGGAATTGAAGGAAGATTATCAAATCTCAAGAACTGAACATCAGAAAGAAAAACATGCAGTATAGATAAAAAGGACCTGCTTAATCATGATTGTTGATGATGGCAAGGCAGAACGGTTTCCCTTTGCACCAGCAGCCAAAAGCAAGGCTGCTTCTCCCCAAGCATTTCCAACACACAGCGTGAAAATAGGTGGCTTGACATATCTTCATGCCAGTTCTCGTTAGTTACAATGAATACAAGGAAAGTGAATTCACACTCTCCAATAGTATGAAGCACATATTAACAAATCCAAAATGTCTATTTTTCCATCATATTTCTTTAAAATAATTTTATTTTCATTGCAAAAAAGAAAGTTTTAAATGATTTCACTGAAGGCAACAGGAAAACAAAAACTTCACATGAATTTTTCAAATGCCATGATTGTAGAATCTAGTAAGTCGGTAGATTTAGCTCAATTAAAAAAGTAGAACTTGATAACTCATAGCAAGTAGAAGACACAATCTACCCTCAACTTGCTTGATTTCAGAAATATTATTAAGTGCAAAATTTCTACTTTCACAAAATTGATGCATTGATTTTGATATTGATGTCTTATGGTTGAGCCAGAGTTTCAAAATAGCTACACAAAGTACTATCTTGCAGCCCCTTTCAAGCCTTAAACAAAAATAAGGAACAACTTCAATAGCATTCTGATGTATTGCTTAAAGATTTATAACCTCATAACATCATAAATTGCAAAGGCCTCCGTCTCATAGCCCAATTTCTCCCCACCCTGCAAAATTGTAAAAATAAATAAAACTGTGAACAAGTCCAATTTAAATATGTTGATCATTTTTTTATTTTTTCATTTTTATTTTTATTTTTTGCAGATGATGTTTCAATGCAGAAATTGATAAGGGTGGAAAAATTAACCCAAAACATGAACCCTGCTAAATCTCCTACAAAATTCAATTTTAGTATATTAACTTCAAGTGCATGCCAATAATGGATTGGGTTTTGAGGAAACAATTCCCCACTTTAAACCTCAACCCCAGAAGAACATTACATGGAAACCAAATAAACGAAGCAGATCAAGTAGGAAACATAGTATTTATAACTGATGCTCAGATGACACAGGTTAAGTATTCAGTAGAACATAGATTTGGAAAAAGAAAAAGGCACACCAGCCCATTTGCCACTACTAAATTGAAACTAGCAATATTGGTACGTGAAAAAATTGATCATATTTATGTATCTATGCATTCGATTGAACAGAGGAAAATAAATTCTGGGGCCTTATAGCATCAGTTTTACAACCATTCATGAGGAATGGAAGGAAAGCTGTACCAGTTCAGGCATAATGTTAGTCTTAATTACAAATCCTTAATCTGGAAAAAAAAATCGGTTTCTATTCTTAAACTGCACAAGTTTCAAGCAATGATAGATAGCCAAGCCACTGGGATACAAATTTATAAATGGTTTATAAATTCAGTCAAAATCAAACATTAATGTCAACCACATATTCATAACTACTCATTATTATCCACACATTTCGTGGAATACACTATTATTCATCTTTATAAACCATTTAGAAATTTGCCAAACGGAGGCTAAGTCACCCAGACATTGTATCCTTTTCCACCCAAAAAAATGACACAGAAAATATCTTGTAAAGTAACAAGAGAAATACTTCATTAACAAAATTTGAAGCATCATGCTTGTAATAATTAGGTCTAACCTTGGTTGTACCAGTGGAATTTATGTAAAGATAAATTGGCTTTTCCTCATCTTCATACTGAAGGTACAGAAATTCTGCAAGTATCAGTTCAGTGACAGATGGCACCAGAGACATGCCCAAGTAGACAATACGATTTTTATACAAATAAGATGCTAAATCTGGAGGAGGTTGCTCCCAGGCACTTCCTCTTGAGAAAGGGATAACCTGTTAAGAGAATTGTACCCAACCAACATTCGAGATACTAATGAGAATGGTGGCAACATAAATCATCATAAATATGTAGGATATACTGTTAATGATTGCAATAACAGTCAAGACAATTACCAAAGCAAGTAGTGGACAAAAAGAACTAGAAGCATAGACACAACGACATTGGCATCTTAAACCAGATAGCAGACCACCATATAACAAAATTAAACAGGTCATATTCTCATGGGGCAGTTGGAGAAGAAAATGGTTTATGGCTTAGAAAGTAGATACACAGTATGATGACACAAAAAAATTGTTTTAAACAATGTGCAATATGCTTATCAATTATTTTATCCATAAAGGATGACTTGAGTTTGCTGATATTATTCTATTGTTAGATAAAATATAGATATGCTACTGTTTATGGAGTGCAATATGTTAAACAAGTAAACAAATCAAAATAGTGGACATAAACAGCAACTAGAAGCATGACTACTAACAATCGGTATCTTAAAGCAGATAGGAGATAATCATACTGAAAATTTTGACAAAAGCACTTCTCAGGGCTAGTTTGAGAAAGTTCTGTATGCCTTAGAAAGTAGATGTAAGATGATGGAAACAGAAAAGATCTGATTAAAGTCAGTTCATGGCAAGCATGACTGTATGAGACAAGAATGGCTCTTTCACCTTTTAAATATTGAACATTTCCTGGTCGTGATGATTTACATATGGAGTATTTCTCAAGAGTAAGAGTTGAAATATTACAAGTGATTCAACCCGTTTATCTGATACAAGAAAAATTCATTATTCGCCAAGGGAGTAATGCCTGAGTTCATGACAAGTCTCACAAATGCTTATCCCTAAAGTACACTTCCTTGAGTTTGTGAACCACTGACACCTATCAATTTGTGCAACACTGCCTGCAAATGAGTCCCAAAATTTTTGGCAAACAATATGCGACCATATTTAGAAACCTTAGCAAGCTCACTTTAATCTAGATTATCTCATACAAGGGTATTAATGATAAGCAGATTTTATAATATTCTTAATATAATCGTGTCAGTTACTTTGCTTGATAATATTGGATAATTAATATGTTTTCTTGGACTAGGTGAATAATTAATGGTGAGGAGACAAATTACAAAAACTTGAGTAAAGAATGGGGAAGAAAGGAAATTATAAATGTCAATCGGCTGCAGTTTAACAAGCAGAGCCCCAAACCTAGGCTCATTCAATGTGTTAATTCATTTGTTGGGTCTTGAAAAAGGAAAAAAACAAGGCTAAATTAAGGCGAAAGAAATGCCTCCTCATCTGCTATGTAAGGGGTGCAACAGAGATGGCCACACCAGGAGTCGAAAACGAAGGGAAAAAGGGGTGACAGTGGCCTCAGGACTGGAAATCTTCAGCAAGAGATAAAAAGACAAAAGTAAAAGCTCTCTTGGTTCATGACAGAGGTCCTTTCTATTATATAGCTTTAAATTCAATTATGTCATTCTAAATGTTTTGAACCAATTTAGAAGATGATACCCTGATTAATAAAGTAATTTCTTTTTATTGTAGCAATCCCCTTTGTGTGCTCTTCAATGTTTATAGTTCTTGCTTCACGTGATAATTGAATTGAAATTTCTTTCATCATTAATATTAAGTAGTTTTTATATCTAGGAATTTATTTAATTAATCTTCGGGTGATTCCTCAAGGAGTAATGCAACTTCATTTTATTCTTAGTTTTCTTGTCATTGGATCAGACACATAGAACTTTTAGGTGCTCTATATTAAGAGAGAGTGGATTTTATCTTAGATTTATCTTTACTTAAGCTTTACTTGTTAAATCTATGTAATGGCAATAAGTTGATTTTGAGTTGTCACTTTAAGTTGGGGAATTAATTGATAAATAGAGAATTGCTAAGTTCATAAGTGGAGGATTCCAAAGCCTTGGTAATTGTAATTTTTTGAAGTTATACTTTCAAATTGTTTACATCAATTTTCTACTATTTCTGCATTCCAATTGTTTACATCAATTTTCTACTATTTCTGCGTTCCTAATTATTTTCAACAATTCGATTCTTAATATCATAATTTGGGTGAAAGGACCTCATATGTGCATACATTTTCATTTAACACCTGAAGTACCACTTAGTATTGTACATAAGAATGGAGAACCATTAAAGCCTCCAAAAGCAGCCGTTTACTTTCCCAAATCTTCATGGATGTGAAGCATGTGAAGACTGCTGTCTAGATTTGAACAATCTTTGTTATGTGTCTCATAAGTCCATTAGCTTTCCCAAGATCAACATTTTCTTTTCCCCAAATACACCATGTCTGCGTGTGAAAATATTTCCTATTTTCTCAATATTTGCAAGAAAGGAACAGGGAAGTACTAAAGTACCTTGGTTTTCCCACCCCACAATGCAAGCCTACAGACGCACCATCACTACACAGTATACAAATTGCATTCTATATTGGCAGGTCTGAAGTCTAAATTAATGTACTTCACAAGATACTTTAATTAACAATGTTTAAAAAGGCTAAATTAGGTACTGAGGAGTTTGATATCTGTAAAGCCAGGCATAAGCATTGACGCGCTTTGAGGCAAAAGCTTCGAGATAGAACAAAAAATAATTCAAAAGTAAAAACACAATAAATATGCTCATAATATATACCATGACTCCTTTTAAAAAATCCATAATAAACTAAATAAAAAAATTAAAAGTCAAACTTTCAAACAAACATACAATAGATCAAAAAAATAGAAAATAATACTTTCTTAAATTAGTAATCATGTAACACAATTATAATCTATTACAAACGTGGAGTCAACTAAAAAATTCTTACATCATCACTACTAATATAATCTTTAAGGGAAATTAATATCATTTTCATCATCCTTCCTTCCCATTTTTCTTCCACGTAGGTAGAAAAATAAAATAAGACAACCCGTAAAACATTGTAGGTTGTAAAGAAATAACTCTAAGGCAATAATTAAATGTTTGAGAAATAAAAGGCAAACAGACGAACACCTTAGTTGGCTTGAGCCGTAAGCCTCACAAATGGCATTTAAGGTGCTGGTTTTAAGGTGTTTTATGATAGCCTCATGTGAGGCCGAATTGCCTCAAATAGTTTTCAAACCTATATTAGTTAAGAAGGATGAAATGTTTTCATATCATTCATATGCAGTGAGGAATGCTTCCAAAGGCCACAACTGAGCTCTTGGACATGATCACCAGAATATTTGGAGGTTCCTTCTCAGGACTAGGAGAGGATTTTCATATCATTCATATGCAGTGAGGAATGCTTCCAAAGACCACAACTGAGCTCTTGGACATGATCACCAGAATATTTGGAGGTTCCTTCTCAGGACTAGGAGAGGATTCATTTAGAAGCTTGCCAAAGTTGCAAAGAAGATTGCAACGAGAAAACACCAACAGAAAATTACAAAGAACTTTAGACACCCTGAGGAAGGGAAAAACACAGAGAATAATCAAAATGATAATTTGGTTAAAAGCTGGATCCTCATTTGGAGGTTTAGTGGAAGATTGGGATAATATATGTGCTGGCACCACCTGGACTTGGATGGTAAGATACTATGATGCACCGACACGGACACGTGTGTCCGACACGATACGTGTCGGATACGCCGACACGCGATTTTTTAAAAAAGTTCAGACACGACACGTCATCGACACGTTGATTAAATTCTTAAAAATTCTTCATTTATATAATATAAATTTAGTTTTATACTTATTATTAATTTGTTTTATTGAAATCTTTTACAAATGAGTACGTATTTGTTATTTGCTAATAATTTTGAATTAACAATATATAATATTTCTAATATAAAAAAAAATGATTACGGTAGAGTATCCGAGAAGTGTCGATATCGACTAGTGTCCGACACGTGTCGGACACGGACACGCTACCCTTATTGAAGTGTCCGTGCTACAGAGGTAAGATACTTTGGTTAGATAATGGATAGAACTTGGTCTGTACTATTGAGAAAATTGATTCAAGATCCAATTGCCAAACTTGAAATGAACGAATCTCATTTTATAGCCAAGCATTGCAAGCTGGAGTAAAAATTGAATTCTTGTGACTTTCAACCTACCACACCAAGCCATCTAATGTACGGCATCAAATCCGACCTCTTGCCCTTAACTCAACCACCACCACCACCACCACCGTCCTAAATGTTGATGATGACGGGTAAATTCCTCCAAGGAGAATTAACTCAAAATAAACATACAATCTTCATCCATTATGAAGAACAGACACATTAAGCAGCAATCATTTTCTTTGGCTGGCTGCTATGGATAGGATTACCACAAAAGATAAACTCATCCCCATTAGTTTCAGTGACCTTTGCAATTCAACATGGGAAAAAATATTCCTGCTTTTTATGGACTGCCCAGCCGTGACTTTTGGTTGCAACTTAACCTAGTGATGTGCCCTTTTATGAGTGTCTGAAGCTCCTTGGATCCTTGCCTACAGTTGAAAATTAACTGCATCACAAAAGTACTCAGTCTTTAGATAATTCTTGTTCTGTTTCCTTTTTCCTTTTTCCATTTAAGCTGTTTGGAAAAATAGGAATCACATCAATTTTGGACTCTTCAGCTTAAAGACAACCTTGATACTTTTTCCGCTTCTTAGAGAGGGAATGAATCGAACTTGAAACTTGAGATTACCCAGCTTACCTCTTGTTCCAAGTCCTATTTCAGACTGGAACCCAGCAAAGATAGGGACTCTATAAGTTATATATCGTTCGAGTGGCTAAAGGTAACACACACCAGCTCAAGTGGTGGTCTTATTTGAGATAATGAGGATCAGTGGATTAAGAGTTTTGCTAGATTTATGGTAATGCAACCAACATTTTACCTAAGCAACAGGTATTGAGGGATGACTACTACCTAAAATTCTAAACATCAATTATCTTGAAGTTGATTTAGATTTTCAGCCAGCTATTTCACTTTTCAATGGGGAAATGCCATTAACCATCATCATTCTGCATTCATCATAACCATCACCAGAGACCAATGGGGAATCAAATGCGGAGCCGATCAATTCTACACAGTATTGAAGTTAATAGTAGATGTGCTAGCAGCAAGAGAGAATTGAACTTCATGATAGAACAGATGGTCAAGAATTAGCATAGGAAAAAAAAATGGAATATGCACGAAGCAAATTATCTACAAATATCTAATACCAATTTTACTACATTCATTTGATATATATAAATCAAATTACTCCTTTAGTGATTTTTTGAACTACTTGTTCATTAATAAAATTAGAAATAATCCATATCAACAATAAAATTAAATTAAAATTGATACCTAAATAAAAATCCCCATATCTTGTTTTCAACTCTAAATAACATCATCATATATTGTACATACAACAATTCTACATTATTACCATGTGCCCAACAAAATTAAAAAAGAAAAATGCATAGCTCTCAAGCTCAACTCATAACAAAAACCCATATATAAAAAGCACGTGAAAGTGTAGCGAGAAGGAGTACCATGGTAACGACACTGCGTTTGCCGCGAGAATCAGATGAATAAGGATTGAGGGAGGCGGGTCGGATTTTAGGACCCGAAAAGTCCCCCAAGACGCTGCCACCCACGAAAGGAGAAAGAAAACTGGGGGAAAAAGAGGCTCTGACAGAAGACGGAGCAGATAGAATCGGTTTCGGATTCGGGCTTGGGGATGCCAGCTTTAATCGGGTTGTTGGAAGCAAGTGGGAAGCCATTGTTGCTACTAACATAGTAAGAGTCTGAGCTCAAAGTAGGGGGAGATTGCCTTCAGTGGAAGTGTTTGGATTAGAGAGGGTTTTTGGAAAATTTGTACTTCTCATTTTAGTACATGTTTCATCCCCATTATTCTCTCATTCATTTTTTCTCGTACTCATTTTGAACCACATATTTTATCAATAAATTAAATTGTACATAAATTCAAAAAATTTCTTTACTTTTTAGTTACATATTCTCCAAAAAAAACATTATTACAAATTTTATTTTAATATAGAAATGGGGCTCCAACAAGGACTTAATAATGGAACAAATAGGTAATTAATAACATAATTAAACTGATGAAGTTTGTTTCTTATTTTTTATAAGTTACCAAATTTATAGCCCCCGTATTAAGGACCGCAACTTTACTTAACCCCTTGACACAATCGCAATCGTAGTTTGCTCAACTTTGACCGCACATTGTAAATATTAATTCAATTTGAGTTATAATTCCCTTTCCATTGTAATAGTTTATTTCAATTGTAAAATAGTTCTGATATTGGTAAACATTTAATATGATTTCTCGTCATTTAAACGTTTACTCATATTACTTAAGTTTTTGTTCTGTAAGCTAATATAGGGGTTATTAGTCATTCAAAAATCTTTCAAACTTACTAGTGTTCGTCCCCTACACCAGTCATTGTAATTTTCTGCTTTTATCAATTATAATTTTCGCTTTCATCAATCAATAATCAATTTACTTTCAATACAAACTTTCTACAAATTATAATCAAATTTTCTTTCGTCCCGAAACGACCGATAAAAGGCGGAAGGTAGTCCAGCGGAGCATACTACTGCCACACGATGTCCATTTCTGTGCTAAGAAGAAAGGCACCCCGTGAAAGTTGGCAACTCAAGACCGTCGATAAGAAAGCTATGGATCCAATTACATCAAACTCCATATAAGTCATAGATGCTCAAAAGATGAATACGAAACAGTGCTTGGATATGCTTGAGGTGACAACTACTGGGTTGTGCTATGTCGTTGAGGGCCTCAAGGAAAAAGTCGAGGTGGCAGAGACGAAAATTTGTGAATTACACATCTAACTGGATGAATGTCGAAGGGCTTGCACAGCAATGACTAAAGCTGTTGCAATCATGCCTGATCTACAAGATGAAATGGAAGCGTTAAGAGCTAATTATTAGTACTTCAATGTACGGTTGGCAATGGGCAAGCTCCCGCATGAGAGTATGTTCCCAGGCTCAAAATTTCAGAACCGTGTACCTACGGAGGGGCATGCGATGCAAAAGAAGTTGAGAACTTATTGTTTGATATGGAACAATACTTTATTGCGGCTTCGATCGAAGACAAAGTAAGAAAGGTTACGACAGCTACCATATATCTTGGTGGAGATGCAAAATTATAGTGACGAACAAAGTATGATGTATTTAGGCCAACAGGGTTCGAATAGATTTTTGGGATCTTCTCAAAGATGCGATCAGATGGCATTTTTTCCCAAAAAATGTGGAATATGAGGCACGACGGACACTACGAGAATTGAAAAATGCATGCTCCATCAGGGAGTATGTAAAAGACTTTTCAGAATATATGCTCAATATTCGAGATATGTCGGAAAATGAAAAGCTATTTACCTTCATAGAAGGGTTGGAACCGTGGACACGCACGGAACTTCAGAGACAGAAGGTCACTGATTTGAGCTAATATTCGAGATATGTCGGAAAATGATAAGCTATTCACCTTCATGAAATGGTTGAAATCGTGGACAGGCATGGAACTTCAGAGACAGAAGGTTATTGATTTTAGCACGGCCATGGGAGCCGCCTAGTGCTTAAGTGACTATCAACCGGAATCGAGAAAAGAGTCAATGGCCGGAGTAGTTGGTTTCAGATATCATATTCCAGCATCAACAAGCTCCAAAATTTCACTTTGAGATGGAGAAGGGAATTTCAGCACAGCGAGATTGATATGGAAAGTAGGGGATTAAATGTGTTTGGTCTATGGGCATATGATGCAATATGGACATTTGCAGAGGCAACTGAAAGGGCAGGAATAAAGTTCTTTCCTAATTGGGGAAGTGGCTTTCAATTGAACCTAACAAACTTAGATCACACAAGAGTTTCTAATAGTGGTTCAGTCCTCCTGAATGAGATTTCAAGTTGTAATTTTACGGGTTTAGGGGGTGAATTTCTGCTTATAAATGCAAAATTAGTTCATGAGACTTATGAAATCGTGAATGTGATAGGTCAGGGGGGAAGAAGAGTAGGTTTCTGGACACCAACTTGTGGATTCGCTAAGGAAATATATCAATTCACGGACAGTTGTTCCTCTGATGGTCTCAAAACCATTATTTGGCCTGGATTCTCTACAACTGCTCCAAAAGGTTGGTTACTTCAAATGAGTGGCAGGCGTTTAAGAATTGGAATTCCAGTGAATTCACTTTTCCACCAATTGGTTGGCTTGAATTATGATCAACAAACGAATAAAACAACATTCCATGGTTTCTGTGTGGACATCTTCGCGCGGCCATTCAGAGGTTGCAGTACAAAATTCTTTATGAATTTATCTCCTTTAACGGACATAATGGAAGTTACAGTGCTCTCGTATATCAGGTCTATCTGCAGGTATGTTCATTTCCATATTTCAAGTATTGTGATCAAAGGACAAACGTAGACAAGTTTTTAATTTTTAGTTCGATGAAAAACTACATGGTTTAATTTATCTACATTATTATGAGTACTAAATTGTGAAGAGCCTCCAATTTTGGGTTTCTACATGCTTCCGGTATGTATTAGAGGACATGTTATTTTTCCATTTCAAGTTTTTGAAAGTCATATTCTTACCTTGTAGTTGGAAGTGTTTCTACTACAAGAAAGTAATCCATTGTATAATTGCCGTTACTCCGTTAACACCGTTGGGCAAATTAACTTGTCTTAAGGGAATTAGAGTGTTATCACTTGCCTTGATCATTTATCTATTCTCTTCTTCTTCTTATTTTGGTTCTACCATTTTCATTTGTGGTTTAAACATCATTTGTGTTGTTAAACTAGTGCCAAATTATTGTGCACGTACAAAACAACCTTTGTACTATATCCCCAACAATTCGAACTCACGTTGTATTCTGGTGATGAATGGACTAGACTTTTGATGCTGCCATAGGGGACATAACTATCACTTCCAACAGCTCTCAATATGTCGACTTCACATTGCCATACACTGAGTTAGGTGTTGGAATGGTAGCACGATTGGACAATAACGACCCATGGTTCTTCTTAAAGCCACTTAGTGTTGATCTATGGATTATGAGTACAGGCCTCTTCATTCTGACGGGTTTTATTGTTTGGCTTATTGAACATCCTATTAATGTAGAGTTCCAAGGTTCTCTAGCATGGCAAATTGGGACAATATTTTGGTTCGCCGCTTCAACTCTTGTTTATTCTCATAGTAAGGTCTTTCAGTTTATCATTTTTCGCACCTATTTTCCCATTTGAAGCATACTGCTGGTGTAGGTGACAGCATTATTTTAATACACATAATAAACACATTGTCATTGTATTTTTCTAGGAATAGGCATATAATGCTTGTGATATTAGTCAGAGAGATCTTTTTTTTTTCTCACCATAGAAACAGAAGTAGAAAAAGGAAATCATGTTTTTACTCCTTTTTGGCGATGAACAACAAATTAAAAATGAAAGCTGCTGTATCATTGCACATACAAATTCCTAAAATGAGAGAAAAATTTCATGACCAAGAGTCAGTTAACTTAGAACCTTTTTAACTTTTCTTTTCTTTTAGTAGGAAATGGCCAAAGTAGGTGAAGAATTTTAATATGAAAGAGTCAAAGTAACATAATGGTTTGCTTTTCTTTTTGAGATGGATAAGATGCATAGTAACTTCTTGTATTCGTTAGAAGTGGTTGTTGAGAAAAGTTGATAAAGAACGAAAATAAAACCAGCAACAATAAATCTCCAAAATGCAAGGTTTGAATATGATTATGAATCGCTATCCTCAAACGATATTTGCCGCCAACGAGATAAGTGCTTGAAGGCTTCAATGACAAATAGTTTGTAGGAGTAAACAAACTTTAATCCAAGTATGAATCATGCAATCAAAACTTGAAAAAGGAACTTTGAATAACAGTATAAAAAACTGGGTTTGATATTCGATTTTGGATGTTGATAGATGAATTTGATCTTTGCGATATGTTTTATATCATGCAAACTACTTATACATACATACATACATATATACATACATA